>JAODAL010003277.1:0-177120 GCA_025379985.1 Phyllomedusa bahiana
CATGGTGCACGATTTCTCGTCTCAAACCCCGAGTTTTGTTTTGTCCGACCCAATAACTTCTGGGTATCCAAATGGACGAATGGCCCGAGCTCGCTCGCCATGCCATAGAGGTGTTGTCCTGCCCAGCAGCCAGCGTCATAATCTGAGCGGACCTTCAGCACAGCTGGAGGTGTCATTACAGACAAACACATCCGGCTTTCCACAGATAATGTGGATCGTTTGACTTTCATCAAGATGAATCAGGCATGGATCTCTGATGATGTTTGTGGCCCCAATGCCGAGGTCACCGATTAGTTGCCAGTCTATTTCACATTCCTCTTCAAACAGAAATGGTCCTCTTGAAAAATGTTTTTTTAAAATGATCATTTCTGACTGCAATTTTTATTCTCTTTTCCCAACAGTTTATTTTGCTGGTTTTGCTGTGAGGAGACTGTAAAAGACAGCAAGGTTTCATGAAAACACCGTATTCCATTTACTCCCTTTATCTTTAGAAGTTTTCTTATTGTCAATGGTTTTGAGGTCATGTTGCTGTGAGATACAGCTATAATTATGGTCCTTTGGAACAGAAATGTGGCATTTCTCCCTCACAATTTTTAATAGTGGCTGAGAAGTCATATTTATAATTTTTTGGGGTCATGTAGCTGTGAGATACAGCAATAATCATGGTCCTTTGGAACAGAAATGTGGCTTTTAAGTGGCATTTCTCAATCACAATTTTAATAGTGCTGAGAAGTCATATTTATAATTTTTTGGGTCATGTAGCTGTGAGATACAGCAATAATCATGGTCCTTTGGAACAGAAATGTGGCTTCTAAGTCCATTTCTCCCTCACAATTTTTAACAGTGCTGAGAAGTCATTTTATAATTTTTTGGGTCATGCTGCTTTGAAATGCAGCAATACTACAGGTCCTATTATAAAAAAAATGTTGTTTCTAACAGACATTTGTTCTTCAACAATTGTCCAAAGTGCTCAAGGTCATGCTTTGAATTTTTGGGGGCATTTTGCTTTGAAATGCAGCTATACTACAGGTCCTATTATAAAATAAAATGTTGTTTCTAACAGACATTTGTTCTTCACAATTTCAAGAGTGGCTCAAGGTGATGGTGCTGTCAGAAACAGGAATAGGTAGGACACTGTTAATGGACACATATTGCAAAATGACTTGTTTTTGCAAGATCTTTAACATAGCTATCAATCCCTGTATTGAGACAACCCATTTAATACAATGAAAAAAAGAGAAACAAAGACATGGTGGGATTCCATCCTATTTTAAAAATGTGTTTTCTATAATTAAACTACTAAAAAACTTGCATGTACAAAATAGCTGGTAAAAAAATTCCTCTGAATTGTACAAGGGAGGTACAGGAAAACTTGACCAGATGTAGGTTATTCAGAGGACATGGAGTATGGAGCACGGACAGAGAACAAAGTACAGAGACAATTTCCTCCAGCACGTTGAGTAAAATGAGAAAAAGAATGCCAAGAAAAAGGCACCTGGGTGGAACAGGAGCGTTAACCACCAGTATTTCCAAGTGAAGCTCAATTGGTCCGCACTCATACGGAGGGCAAGCGCTACCCAGGACAGGGACAGTATATGTCCACTGAAACTAAAATGGTGGTTCAAAGACTCCTTTTTCCGGCACTTTTTAATCTGGGGTCATGCAGGTTTGGGGCTCATGCTGTGGCCCAGGAGAGGGATAGTCTATGCCCAGTGAAACTAAAATGGTGCGTGAAAGACTCCTTTTTCCGGCACTTTTTAAATCTGGGGGTCATGCAGGTTTGGGCCTCATGCTGCGTTCCAGGACAGGAATATTCAATGTCCTGTTCAAGTAAAATGATGGTTCATATCATACTGCCTCTGGCACTTTTTAATTTGTGGGTGATGCAGGTTTAAGGGTCATGCTGTGGTACAAGACAGGGATAGTGAATGGTGTATGTTTTTTTTTTCTGTGGCTTTTATAACCTAAGTGTGTTGCCTAAGATGTAGCACGTATCCATTTGACTGTTGTGGATGTTAATTCCAGCTTCTCCAGCTCTGTTTGGGTGTAAGAATGAAGGTGTTGTTGCTCTCCCATAGACTTTAATGTCATCGCTCATAATCGACCACTCACTATCGACTATCTTGTCGATGATGGTCGACTATCGACCATCGACCGATGTCGATGGCCAACGTAATCGCTCAACACTAGCGCTAATACTTAAATAATAAATCTTACTTTTGCATTAAGATGTTCTGAGCGCCATAACATTTTATTTTTCTATTAACTGAGGCTTTTTGTTGAAGGATGAGTTGATACTTTCATTGGCACCATATTGGCACCATGGTTCATATGACTTCTTGATTTCTTTTTATTCCATCTTTTGTGAGGTAAGATGGATAAAAAAATGCAATTCTGGTGAGCCTTTTTTTTAATAAATTTTTTACCCGCCTTAAATGTGTGGGTTAAAT
This sequence comes from Phyllomedusa bahiana, assembly GCA_025379985.1. Classification (NCBI taxonomy): domain Eukaryota; kingdom Metazoa; phylum Chordata; class Amphibia; order Anura; family Hylidae; genus Phyllomedusa; species Phyllomedusa bahiana. The sequence continues at coordinate 2,451 of JAODAL010003277.1, forward strand.
AACATGAGTTGGGTCCTTACAAATGCGACAATACCAAGTTTGTATACTTTTTCACTTTTATTTCATTGAATAATAACTATTTGTATTAAGAATTATTGATTACGGTTGATTTAAATTTTATTTTTTTCACATGTACATTTTTAATGACTTTTTTTTTGTTTGTTCCACTTTGGGACTACACTGTACGATCATTTGATTGCTGTTAAAATATATTGCAGCATATCACTTTACTGGGTAGAGCCTAAAGGGCTTCAGTAGTGTGGGTACTGATGGAGGACCGAAAAAGATCCTATTGTTAAAGCAAGATCCAGCTGTCAGTTACTGTACATGTCCACCATGATGAACAGTCATGGCAAGATGTGGGAAGTACAGTATATCTCCAATATGCCGTAAATTTGTGTTAAATATTGGTAAGGAGTTAAAGTGCAGATCAAAAATTGAACATGTTACATATAGAATAAATGTACATAAAAGTTAAATGTCTTTACTTATTATGTGTATAATAGCAAATTGTACAATTTCATTGGGCAGCGAAGATTTCGCTTCCTGAAAACTTTTGGGTGTATCTTATGGATAAAATCAGTGATAAAAACAGTTTGAAACACTAAAACTGCGTAAAAACAACAGTTTTTTTTTTGTCAAAAAATTTCCAAAAAACAGTTGTAATAGACAGTTCTGCTGAAGTCAAAACTGAGCAGATTTTGTCCTTTGTCATGTGAACGCACCCTTATTAGCTTCAAGGATGGCATTTGCTGTCACCTAGTACAAAAGTTTCTGTCTTTTGAAGCCATTAACATGACTTAACACAGTTTTTTGAACAAATTGACAACCTGTGTTTCTGCACCAACATTGATGCATTGTTCACAGCTTTGGGTTGTAAGCATGAGCAGAAACAGTGGTTTCTCTTTATTGACTCATCAGGCTGTCTGGTTACACAATTGCTAGTAGTATAATGTTGTACCGTGTTAGCCATAGAAAGTAGTAGAAGAGTGAAGAAATCAGGCGATACCTTTTAGAGGATAACTGAATATATTTGATAGTGAGCTTTCGAGAGTACTAGCTCCCTTCTTCAGACATGGTATTATACAAGAAACCCTTCTTGTATAACACCATGTCTGAAGAAGGGAGCTAGTACTCTCGAAAGCTCACTATCAAATATATTCATTTAGCCTCTAAAAGGTATCGCCTGATTTCTTCACTCTTCTGGTTACACAATTGTAATGTTCATCCTTCAATACCTGTTGGCCATGCTACAAATGAAAGAAACATACGAGAAGATGGAACTGCTGTTGAAATATATCAAGTACAGCAACTACAACTGGAACAACTGTGGGGATTTAAAACTATTGGCACTGCTGCTTGGATTGCAGCTCGGATATAACAAGTACTGCTGTTTCATTTGTGAATGGATAGCCATGCTAAACAGTTACATTACAGTAGAAAGAAGTGGCCAATCCAAAACCAGTTGACTTCTTGGCAGAAAAATGTCACACATAAAGCACTTGTTGATATTTCTGCTTCCACTATACATAAAACTTGGGATGATGAAAAAATTTGTTAAAGCAATGAACAAGGAAAGACAAATGTTCCTAAGAAAAACCAATGCCAAGATTAAGGAAGGCATTTTTGTTGGTCCACACATCCAACACATCATGAATGCCAAGCACTTCAGAGAGCTTGGAAATCAATCAAGGATGTTTGCGAGAATTTCCTTGGCAACTATCGAGCCCCAGACTACATTGAATTGGTTGACAACCTTCTTGAAGCTTACAGAGCGATGAAGTGCAAAATGCCATTGAAAATTCATTTATTTCACATTTGGAATTCTTCCCTGAAAATCCTGGTGCGGTCAGTGACAAACATGGCCAACGACTTTATCAAAATATTGCCACAATAGAGAAGTATTATAAAGGCTACTTGAATCCATCAATGCTATCTGACTATTGCTGGACACTAATATGTGATGCACCGAACATTCAACATTCATACAAACGAAAATCAGCAGCAAAACACTTTTGTTTCAGTGGAAAAAATGCTGTGGGTAACTATTAAATGCTTCATAATCAGTAAACTTTTATCTCATGTTTCTCAAAATTTCTATGTGATACAGACTATCAGAAATTATATTTCTGTTTAGTGTGAATGGGTTTATCATAATCACCGCAAATTATTTAACCCTTTAAGCCCCAGGCCTGGAAAGTAGTTAATGACTAGAACATTTTTTTAGTTTTTGCCTCCTTGCGTTTCAACAGTTGTAACTTTTTTATGAAGCAGTTGGATGAGGCCTCGTTTTATTCAGGACAAGTTGTACTTTATGGGGGAATAGTTTAAGTTCACTTAGAAATTATTGCAGAATTTTGTAAAAATGTTTTTACATTTTTTTTGTTTTTTTTACATTTTTTTTAACACCATTCACATTCCACACTTAATAACTTGTTAGATTAATTTTACAGGTTATTACGGTCATGTGGATATATGTGTAGGTTTTTTTCTGTGTGTCATGCATGCACAATTATTTTTTAATAAATATTTTTTTTTATTTTATTATCTATTTTTTTATTCATTTTTTTTTTTTACACTTTTTATATTTTTTACTTCTTTTTTTTTAATCCCCTGAAGGGAGAACTGTTTTACTTTTTTTTTTAACACTTAGTAATGTATTAGCATATTCATATATGCTAATACATTCTAATCTGTGTCACTTGACCCCAGCATGATCTGGACAGCCCACAGTTTCCGGGTTACTATCTTCATACACAGACAGCTCTGGGGCCACTCTAGGTCCCCAGGGCTGACTGTGCAGCCATTCCCCGAGCTCTGTCAGGTCACCGGGTGTTCCGATCACCCGACAGAGCAGGGGAACCCTTTGAACCGCCGCAATCAAAGGGTTAAAGCACCGGGTTGCAGAGGTTTCCTGCGCTCCCCGGTGCTCGCAGGAGATGCTCTGGGATCAGGACTGTGTAGTACAGCCCCGATTCCAGCGCAGTTGCGGCGCCAGGTGCCGCAAACCCCGATTGCTGCAGCGATGCCAAAAGACGTCGCTGCAGATGAATGACCCACACCAGTCAGCGCCAAAAGACGGTGCGCGGTCGTTAAGGGGTTAAGGAAGCAAAACTTTCAAAAAAAAATGTTGTCCAGTGTTTTCAAAGTTAATGTTTAACCCCTATAGACCAAGGGCTAAGAGGCCTTAATGACCAGCTAAATTTTGTAGTTTTTGCCTCCTTGCGTTTTAACAGTTGTAATTTTTTATCTTTTAAGTGACGCAGTTATATTTTTTGGGGGCATGGTTTAAATTTACAAATAAATTTGTTTTTTCCCCTTTTTTATCTAATATGTTAGTTTTTTGTGTTTTTTATGTATGCACAATAACTTTTTTATTAAATATTTGTTATTATTGTATTATTTATTTTATTTATTTTTTACTTTTTTCTACACTTTTTAAAGTTGTTTTTTTCCCCCAGTGAGGGATAACTATTTTTTTTTACACTTAGTAATGTATTAGAATATTCATGTATGCTAATACATTACAATCTAAGTTACACATACAGCAGTCAAGGCACACTGTGTGCTTTCTGGAGCCCTGGGGCTACTCTGGGTCCTCAGAGTTGACTGTACAGACATACTCCAGGCTCCATCAGGTCACCGTGAATCCCGAACACCTGATGGAGCAGGGGGACTCATACCTATCTTCTAAACGAGCCCTGAAACCTCTCTGTTCTGAACATAGAGGTGGTTGGGACTCTTTTATAAACATGTTTGGGAGTTCTGAGTTTTGCCAAGCGGCAATGCTCAGATAAACTCATAACTCCTACTCATGACTATGGGAGAGTCCCAACCACCTCTCCATTCAACCCCTTTAACTTTATTAACAACATCACATCAGCCAGAGACAGCAGTTATACAAGTAAATGACCCCTTGACCCCTCTTCTCTGTCCAACTATCGCCCCATCTCACTGCTCCCTTTTGCTTCCAAACTCCTCGAGCAGCACGTCTATCTCAGCTGTCCTCCCATCTCTCCTCCAACTCTCTTCTTGACCCACTACAATCTGGTTTTCGACCCCACCACTCTACCGAAACTGCCCTAACCAAAGTCACTAATGATCTAGTAACTGCTAAAGCCTCATGCCACTACTCTGTGCTCCTCCTCTTGGACCTGTCCCCCTTTCCTTTGACACTGTCACCATTCCCTCTGCTACAAATCCTCTCCTCCCTCGGCATCTACGGACTTGGCTCTTTCCTGATCTCCTCGTACCTCACTGATCGGACTTTCAGCGTCTCTCATTCTTGCTCCACCTCCCCCCCCCGCCACTCTCTGTTGGTGTCCCCCAAGGTCAGTTTCCCGGGTCCACTACTCTCTCTATCTACACCCTTGGCCTCGGGCGACTCATAGCCTCACATGGCTTTCATTTTCCACCTGTATGCTGATGATACCCAACTCTACATCTCTGGGCCCCGATGTCACTTCTCTACTCTCCCCGGGTCCCTGACTGTCCCGTCCTCCATTTCCTCCTTTTTCTCATCACGTCTCCTAAAAATAAAGTGGAGAAAACAGAACTCATCATCTTTTCCCCCATCCAACTCTACCCCTGCCCCTGATCTCTCTATTACAGTCAACGGCTCTACACTTTCACCGTCCCACAAGTCCGCTGTCTTGGGGTAATCCTAGACTCTGCTTTATCTTCAAACCACACATCCAAACCCTCACCTCTGCCTGCCGCCTCCACCTGAAAAACATCTCTCGCATCCGCTCATTTCTCGGCTATGACACTACAAAAATGCTGGTCCATGCCCTTGTCATCTCCCGCCTAGACTACTGCAACATCCTTTTCAGTGGCCTCCCAGCTAGCACCTTCGCTCCCCTCCAATCCATCCTTAACTCTGCTGCCCGTCTTATCCACCTCTCTCCTCGCTACTCCTCTGCCTCTCCCCTCTGCCAATCCCTTCACTGGCTTCCCATTGCCCAGCGAATTCATTTCAAGCTACTAACCATGACCTACAAGGCTCTCCACGACCTCTCCCCTCCATACATCTCTGCCCTAATTTCCAAATATCTCCCCCCACGCACTCTCCGCTCCTCACAGGACCTTCTCCTCTGTCTCTCCCCTTATCAGCTCCTCACACAACCGTCTCCAAGACTTCTCCCGTGCTTACACACCACACTCTGGAACTCACTGCCCCAACACATCAGACTCTCCTCCACTTTCACCAGCTTCAAAAGCAACCTGAAAACCCATTTCTTCAGGCTTGCCTATAACCTTCACTAAACTTGTCACTACTTCCTCCACAGACATATTTCACCCCTCACCTCCTGTCTCTTTCCCCCCTCCTTGTAGATTGTAAAGCCCTCCGCGGTAGGGTCCTCTCTCCCTCTGTCGTGCCAATTGTCATTATCCCTTATCACTGTACTCGTTTGACTTATGTAATGTATGTAACCCCCTCGAATGTACAGCGCCCTGGAATCAATGGCGCTTTAAAATAAATAATAATAATAATAATAATAATAATAAATCCCCACAGTGAAGAAGTTGCTGGAAAAACTATACTAATAATAATTATTCCACCATTAATCCTATTCAGTTATCCCATAGATTTCATGTAACCCATTGCTCACTGAATGCCATGACTGACGCCCTGTTTAGTCCATGCAGTTACTCCATGGGAACCATAACTATGGACAGGGATGTGGGCTATACCATTTTTTTAGTTGCTAGGTTGGTATAAAAGAGGTACAAGAGCAGAATTTTTAATGCATATGTATTACAAAATGGTATGATTTCCTGTGATATACATAATAAATAAAAACAATATAAAGTGGACTACTCTTTAAAGTGACTTGTAATTACAGTTGAAACCAGAAGTTTACATACACTATATAAAAAAACACATAAGTATGTTTTTCTTACAATCTGACATGTCATCAGAATAAACCTTACCCATTTTAGGTCAATTAGGATTATAAAAATTATTCATATTTGTCGAATGCCAGAATAGTGAGAGAGAGGGAATTTTTTTAGGCATTTTATTACTTTTTATTACTTTCTGCAAAATAATTACTAGGCATTTAAACTATTTGGATCAGCCCATATGATGTCATGTCTTTGGAAACTTCTGATTTTTTGGCAACAACTGAGTTAATAAGAGACACAGCTGTGGATGTATTTTAAAGCACACCAGAAACACACGGATTCTGTGTAACATCAACTCTAAAGAAATCAACCAATAAAAGGGAGAGAATATCAGGATATCAGAGAATTGTGGACTTGCACAAATCTGGATCATCCTTGGGTGCAATTTCCAGATACCTGAAGGTGCCTCATTCATCTGTATAAACAATTATACGCAAGTACAAACAAGATGGGAATGTCCAGCCATCATACCGTTCAGTAAGTACATGTGTTCTCTGTCTCAGAGATGAACGTGCTTTGGCCCGACATGTGCATATAAACCCAAGAACAAAAGCAATGTCCTGGATCGCGAGCGCATCCGTGCCCCACTGCCGAGCGGGTCGTGGGCGCGTTCGTTCCCCTGCCTGTCCTCCTGCATACTTACCTGGCCGTGCTCCTGCTAAAGTCTCTGTCCCACGGTGCGCGCAGCCCGGCTCCTTAGGGCGTGCGCCGGCAGTGTTAAATTTAAAGGGCCACTGCACCGGAAATTCGCTATTGTCGGTCGCTGCCCCTATTTAAGCCTGCCTCTTCCTGGTTACCCTGCCGGATCTTTAGTGCCTTACCACCTACTGAGAAAGCATTCCTTGAAGTCTTGTCCTGATTATCGTGTACCGTACCGTTAGCCTCCGTCCCTCGACCACGAACCTTTGCAGCCTGTCCTGACTAGGGATGAGCGATATTATCAGCAAAAGTTGAAATTGGCACGGTTTTTAGGCTTATCGGAAATTTGCGATCATGCAATAGTTTAGGTGACAATCTTACAGATATTCTATTACTATTGCGTGAACTCGTTTTATCTGTGCAATTCCTGCATTTCCTGTTTGAGCTCATACGCTGTCTATCACACTTCACAGCAGGATGTGTCTCTCTGCATTTAAACCAATAGCTGTTCTAACAGCCCTGATAGATAGTCTTTTCTAATACAACAAACCATCCATCTACCTACAGCTTAGAATAGAGTTAGATTAGAGAATTTCACTTCTTATTTAGTTAGAGGAAGTTTTAAGGATATCTACTGGTGTGTACAGCTGGGGGGAGGGCGGGGCGGCTGCGGGGTTGGCGGCAGGAGGAGAGGCATTTGAAAGGAAGATATTTTGCAGCTCAGTGTGTTCAGTGATCTTCAATTGAAAAATAATTGTTTTTTTACCACTTTTTTGGCCAGCAGACATCTGAAAGGAGTTGAAATTGTCCCTGTGTTTTCAGTTCTATTGCAATCACTGCGTGTCAGAATTCCCAAAAACCAGCATAACTTATCCCTATAACTTTTAAATAGTTTTATTGAAGTCAGTGCGTCTGTTTGCCACAAAGAGCTCAGTTGTACGCATATTGTGTTATACATATTTGATAGTAAATTACGCCTGTAGTCAGTGGTGCGAAGGCTGCCATATTAATCCATATAACATTTAAATACTCTTATTGCAGTCCGTGCATCTGTTTGGCACAGAGGGCCCAGTTGTACGCATATTGTGTTATACATATTTGATAGTAAATTATGCCTGTAGTCAGTGGTGCGAAGGCTGCCATATTAATCCATACAACATTTAAATACTCTTATTACAGTCCGTGCGTCTGTTTGGCGCATAGAGCTCAGTTGTAGGCATATTGTTTTATACATAATTTATATTTAAAATTACACCTGTTGTCAGTGGTCCGAAGGCCGCCATATTAATCCATATTAATCCATATAACATTTACAGACTCTTTTAACCAGCACTTTTTAATTTGTGGGTCATGCAGGTTTGAGGGTCATGCTGTGGTACAGGACAGGGATAGTCAATGTCCAGTTCAGCTAAAATGATGGTTCAAATACTACTGCCTTCTGGCACTTTTTAATTTGTGTGTCATGCAGGTTTAAGGGTCATGCTGTGGTACAGGACAGGTATAGTGAATAGTCTGTGACTTTTTTTCGGTGACTCTTGTTGCCTAATTGTCTTGCCTAAGATGCAGCACGTATCCAATTTACTGTTGTATATGTTAATTCCAGCTTCTCCACTCCTGTTTTGGTGTAAGAATGAAGCTGTTGTTCCTCTCCCATAGACTTTAATGGTCATCCGCGATAATCTGTTATCGACTATCGGCATGATAATTGACGATATCGACTATCGATCCAATAACGATAGTTGACAAAATCGCTCATCACTAGTCCTGACCTTACCGCCTGTCCCCGACTACGAGCCTGCCTTATGATTCTGTACCACGCTAAACCTCGGCTGCCACCACAAGCAAGTCACATCAAGGGTAGCGACCTGGTAGACTCCCACTGCAGCAAGTCCATCCCGCTATGCGGTGGGCTCTGGTGAAAACCGGGACCTACTTAGATTCCGCTCCCTGGCGTGGCTTATACCATCGCTTGCGGTGGTCCAGTGGATCCACTACTGCGGACCGTGACAAACAAAAGACCTTGTGAAGATGCTGACGGTAGCTGATGAAATTATGTCATTATCCACAGTGAAACAAGTACTGTATCAACTTTGGGCTGAAAGTCCACTCTGCCAGAAAAGAGCCATTACTCCAAAAGAAACAAATAAAAGCCAGATTAATGTTTGCAAATGCACACAGGAACAAAGATTTACACTTTTGGAGACATGTCCTGTGGTCTGACAAAACTAAAACTGAACTGTTTGGCCATAATGAATATTGTTACATTTGGAGGAGAAAGGGAGAAGCTTGGAAACCTAAGAACACCATCGCAACTGTGAAACACAGAGGTGGCAGCATCATGTTGTGGGGTTGTTTTGCTGTAGGAGGGACTGGTGTACTCCACAAAATAGATGGCATCATACGGAAAGAAAATTATGTGGCAATACTGAAGCAACATCTCAAGACATCAGCCAAGTTAAAGCTTGGTCAGAAATGGTTATAAAGTGACTTAAGGATAACCAAGTCAATGTTTTGGAGTGGACATCACAAAGCCCTGATCTCAATCAAATTGAAAATTTATGGGCAAAGCTGAAAAGGCAGGTGCAAGTAAGACGACCTACAAACGTGGCTCAGTTACACCAGTTCTGCCATGATGAATGGGCCAAAATTCCTACTAACTATTGTGAGAAGCTTGTGGAACAATATCCAATATGTTTGACCCAAGTCATACAGTTTGAGGGCATTGTTACCAAATACTAATGAAATGTATAGAAACTTTTATCTTTCCAGAAAGTAATAAAAATGCCTTAAAAAAATTATCTCTCTCCTTATTCTGGCATTAGGCAAATATAAATAATTTTGGCAATCTTATTTGACCTAAAACAGATAAGGTTTATTCTAATTTTTTATGTCAGATAGTGAGAAAAACATGCATATGTGTCTTTTTCTATAGTGTATGTAAACTGTTTTCAACTGTTTCTTGTACTGAGTATCTAGTATTAACTCAGAGTTAGAGCCTGAATTATATCTCAGTGCTGCAAACACAATCCTCCAGACCTCAAAAAATGAAGATGAAAATTCACATTCTTGTCTCCAAGGGGTGAGTACCTCTTTAGTATGATATGCGTTAGAATATGCCACAGTTTTTTCCCTGTTCTATTCTTACAAAATACAATAGATAAAAAAATGTATTTTGTACTATTACGTAAAGAAACACTGATACACATGACACTCTTTGGGATATGTTCCAAATACGTTGGTGTACTAAGGCTGAGTAGCTTTCACAGATACTTTGATTTACTCATTCAACGTTAATCTTGAGGTTATGTGATCATGTAATTATTTTGTGCTTCTTTGAATGCTGCTATTTAAAATTCTACTTGCTTCTCACTATTTCTCAGGATACAGATTTTTACATTTCTCTGCTTTCTTTTGCTGACTCAGTATCTTGTAACAGAAAATAAACAGCTTGTAGAGCCCAAATTTGTCACATTGTCTAGAATTATAATTTTCTTTGGACTATACCACTATGGGATTACTTGATCATTTTCGGTACAGCTATTTTATTGTTTTACTAACTCACTACTCTACTTTTTCTTCAATTTAGTTAATAGTTATATTAAGTATAATTTAACAAAACATAATTTAACCTGCTTCTATTCAGCTACTGCAGAAGGGTGCCCGTAGGACAGCAATAACTTTTCCATGTCTTTTATTAATTACCTAGCCATTTGCCTGACTTATTAAATGATGGGAACGGGGTGAATGATTTCTTAGCCATGTCTACCAATTAACTATGTCTAAAAAAATGCCTTGTGAAATCCTAATTGGGAATAATAATTTTTAAGATACAACTATATCTCCCATAGCATGCAAAATATTGATGGCAAATTTGAAAGTTCTTTTGGCTTCAGCTTTTATAAATCTGTTCTTTATTACAAGGACATACATAAGGGTAGAACTTCTGCAGTATCTGTTGTTACATGCCAAGTAATGTCATGGCAGAGATAAATTCTCTTGATGTTCATTTAAAGGCAGAATCTAAATGAAAAACATTTGTTTTGTCTTTTAATATTTTTTTTTTCCAATGTTAAGGAACACTTTAAAGCAGATTTGTCATTTAAGGAATTGACCTATCTTGCTAATTAGTGTCTACAGCTGGCTTGTAGCCAGGTATGGCAGTCCTCAGAAAGAGGGGAGAAGGCCACACTTGCTCAACGCTTCCCATACATATCTATATCCGAAAATCCCATAGAAATGAATGGTGAGAAGTTAACAGGTGTAGCCATCTTCCTATTCCTATTCTTTGTAAACGGCTTGTAGTTTACTACTAGCTGGGTGCACACCCTACTGAGAGAAATGAGACAACCCCGTTAAAAAATCTTCCCTAGTTAAAGGAGTTTCCCATTTTATAAAAATTATGTTATGTTGTTAGAATATATCAAGCTTTTATCATCCTATGATTGAAGTGGACACAGCACTGGTGTAGTGATACATTCCCATACTAATTTTTCCTCCCACCCACCTGTGAATGAAACCAACTGCTGCACCCTCAAAAAAGGACACAACACTAATTTTTCCTGTGCACAGTGGTAATTCTAGAAATCTTCTGTGCAGGATGGATGGGACATTGCTGTGTAGAGAAGAAATTGTAGGGGTAATACAGTGATGCACCAGTGCTGGCCCCATTCATTCTTGGGACTGTGGGAGATCCAGTGTTTGAAACTCTATTGACTATGCAGTTGTAGCATATCCTAGTGATATGCCATCCATATTCTTTTGTGGGCATCCCTGAGCCAGCCCAAGGTTTCCATATTCTTTCTACCTGTGACTCATCTTGACAAGCCTCTGGAGATATGAACAATTAATGGAGAAGTCCCGAAGGGCTCTATTCTATAACCACTGATGCTATAAGTTGGGGTGTCACACAAGGAGAAGCTTATGTTCCACATTCTCTCACGCTACTCTTCAGCAGTTCTTCTTGGTCTTCCATGCATTCCGCATCACGCCCCAGTAGTGGGCTGGAAAATTGGGAGTGAGGTTATGTCACTCTTCCTGCCTCAAGTCTGTTGGTCTGGTGCAATCCAATTCTTCACCAATGCTCTCAACTTTGCTTCCAGTTTTTCCTGGTTTTCTATCTGTGCCTGAATCCCAGGTTGTCTTGGTCTAGATCAAAAGAAACCTGGGTATAGGCTGCACTCACAAGTCATACTTTCCTACTGTTGCCAGTCAACACCTCTGCCCGCCTCTCCCTCTGCCAACCACCTCTGGTGTTCTTGCTGTGGATCCATAAGTTCAGGAAGTTTCCTGGATCAGACAGGATATCAAACGTGAAGGAAGCTACTGGATAAGCGAGGGTAATATTGGTGCCCCACACCTCCTTCAGAGATTTCAACAGAAGAGAGTGAAGAAGAGGTGGAAGAAAAAAGGGCTCAAGGGTGAAGTGCTGACACAATGTGTGCCATGGTCCCGGCTCTGCACTGCAGACGCACCCATGCCAGTGTTCTGTGCTCTGGTCATCCTGCCGGCAGTTACTCACCTCTCCTCGCTCCTACTCCGATTCTGTCTGCTGATAGTGACCAGCGAGCACAGTCTATTTTTTAAAGCCTAACTCTGCAATACACTTTACCACTACTTTATCCCTGAAGTGTCTGGTGTATTGCTTGGTTTTCATGATGCTGTTTATTAACTAATGGTGTCTTTCAAAGCTCTAAGGTCTTCATAAAACAGTTGTAGTAGAATAAATTACATAAAGATGTAGTCTATTTACTAAAAAAGTGGTGTCTAAAGTCAATTGGTCACATAGCTTGTAAGTTACATATGTGCAAAGTTTCTAAGGCCAAAAAAATCCAGATTTTCATCCGGTTAAGCCTATTGTCCTATAGTGTTGATCCAGAGAAAACTACCATGAGGTAGAAGCAATTGTCCTAATTTTTAGGGAATAAAATTCCTTGCTGACTCCAATCCTTGGATCAACAACCCTTCTCACAGTAACTTATTGGAGTTCCCTTGTTGAGTTCCACAGTATCACTGCCCTTACAGTAAATAATCCCTTTCTATGTTTATGTAGAAACTTTCTTTCTTCAAGATGTAGAGGATACCCCCATGCTTTAGATACAAACCTGGTTATAAATAGATGTTGGGAGAGAACTCTATATTCCACTTTGATATACAGTGGGCAAAAAAGTATTTAATCAGCCACCAATTATGCAAGTTTCTAGTGTCATTTGAAAGCTCTTTGGTCTTCACCATAATGGAGTTTGGAGTGTGACTGTTTAAGGTTGTGGACAGGTGTCTTTTATACTGATAACAAGTTCAAACAGGTGCCATTACTACATGTAATGACTGGAGGACAGAGGAGCCTCTTAAAGAAGAAGTTACAGGTCTGTGAGAGCCTGAAATCTTGCTTGTTTGTAGGTGACCAAATGCTTATTTTCCACCATAAGTTGCATGTAAATTCTTTCCAAATCCGACAATATGTTTTTCGGGATTTATTTTCTCATTTTGTCTCTCATAGTTGAGGACTATATGATGTCAATTACATGCCTCTCATCTTTTTAAGTGGGAGAACTTGCACAATTACTTTTATTCCCCACTGTATTTAAACATATTTATTATGTCCCCCCGAAGCCATCTTTTCTCTAACTAAGTAACCCTAATCTTGCTAATCTTTCTATTAGTTGCAGTCCAAACAGTTCTTTTATCACTTTTGTTGCTCGCCTTTGAACCTGTTCAGGCTCTACAATGTTTTTTCTGTGAATTGGTGCCCAATATAAAACTGTACACAATATTCCATGTGCGGTCGGACCAGTGACTTGTATGATGGGAGAATAATTTTCTCATCATGGGCCTCTATGCCCCTTTTAATACACCCCATGATCCTATTTTCTTGCCAGCTGCTGCCTGACAGTGGCTGCTACAATTAAGTTTACTGTCCACTAGGACTCCAAAGTCCTTCTCCATGTCACTTTTACCCAGCGTTTTTTCAATTTAACAAGTAATCTTGAGCTGGATTTTTCCTTCCCATGTGCATAACCTTGCATTTATCTGTATAAAACCACATCTGCTATTTTTTGTCCACACCCCCAACTTCTTCTGATCCCTTTGTAATAAAACATTATCCTCTATTGTGTTGATTACTTTACAGAGCTTAGTATCATCTGCAAATACTGATATCCTACTGTGCAAACCATGTGAAAGGTCATTAATGAATATATTCAAGAAAATAGGGACCAATATTGACTTCTGTGGTACCCCACTAGAACAGAGCTAGTTATTTATCCACTTGCAAACATTTTCCCCCAGTCCAAGCATTCTCATTTTAATTAAAAACATTTTTATGTGGCATAGTATCAAATCCTTCAAAATCTAAATCTATGATATCCAATTACTCACCCCGATTCAGTCTAGAACTAACCTCCTCATAGAGGCTGATGAGATTAGTATGACATGACCGCTATTTCATAAATCCATGCTTAAATGTCGTTATACATTTATTTTCAGTGGATTTAGTTTAGGGGTATCAGAGTGCAGGGGGCTAAATATATTTGCACAGCAAACTTTTCAATTTTTAAATTAGCAAACATTTGGAAAAAGCATGTATGATTTTCTTTACACTTCACAAATATCTGCTACTTTGTGTTGCTCCATCACATAAAATATCAATAAAATGCATTTAAGTTTGTGACTCTTACTGTATATTTAAAAATGAGGAATAGTTCCAGGGATAAAAATACTTTTGCAACCCACTGTATAAATAGAAGAATGCGTAAAAGGATACTAGCTTCCAATCCAGATTAGCAGTATAAAAATTTTCTTTATTTAAACATTGTTAAAGTCCAATAAAGAGGACAAACATCACATCAAATAACTCTTACGTAGTGTAATACATTGTTTCGTTGATGCATTAAGGACGAATAGTGTAGCTTGATGTATTCACATCCATGTTTAATAGGAGTAATTACTCTATTCAAAGTTATCTTAACTGCAATAGCAAGTTTGCACAGGTACATGAAATACTGGATGATAATTTGACATATCGTAAACTCAAAGAGGATCCCACCAAAAATTTTCAACAAAATTTGGAAAAATTGCTAAATTTTGGAGAAAATCTGGGTGTACTAACTGACAAACAGAAAACTTACCTTTTGGATGGAGACCCTGTAGTTCCAGTATTCTATGGAGCCCCCAAAGTCCACAAAAATACATTCCCTCCTGGCCTCAGGCCTATCATCTCTGGCAATGACTCCCTGGGTGAACGGCTCAGCACATGGGTAGATGGCTATCTACAACCTTTAGTGCAAAAACTCCCAGGATATTTAAAAGACACCAAGTCAGTTTTACAAATGATGAATAAGAAATCTTGGAATCATAATCTTACATGGGTTAGCTGTGACGTAATAAGTCTTTACTCCAGCATACCACATAATATTGCATTAGTAGCTGTGGCATTTTTTCTGAATCAACATAGTTCATACACGGAGTCCACACAGGAATTCATCATTGCAGCGATTGAGTATCTTTTGGGTAGCAATTTGATCACATCTATTACTTACAATTAATTGGTGCCCCAATAGGTGCCACTTTTTCACTGACACTAGCCAATCTCACTATGGCGTGGTGGGAGCATCACGCCATTTACAGCACTGGCAACCCTTATTTGGACTGTATACAATGGTATGGGCGCTACATCGACGACCTCCTGATCATTTGGGGTCGCGATGTAGCGCTCATCCAGCCTTTTCTAGAGTATCTCAACAATAATCCCTTCAAACTTCGCTTCACTGGCGTTTGTAACAAATTGGAGATACCTTTTCCTGGACATTCATCTCAAAGGAGATTTGGAATTGGGGGTGGTGGTCAAGACTCTGTACTGCAAACCCAATTCGGGAAACTCCATACTGAGAGCAAACAGCTGCCATTCGCCCAGTACATTAAGGGCCATCCCATATAGAGAGTATTTTAGGGCCAGGAGGATCTGTTCTCTAGATAGGGATTACCAAATAGCGGAGCAAACTATCGATCAGAGACTAATTCAGAGAGGCTACCATAAAAGGGATCTAATTAAAGCCAAGAAAAAAGTTAATAACAAAAATCAAACACAACTTTTACAGGGAACTAATATTCGAACTAGGAATGACAACCAAAAATTAGTGTTTTCTACCAATTACAGCACTAACTTTAGAGAAATTCAAAGAATTTTTTACAGAAACATAAACATTTTACGGCAAGATGAAATGCTAGCTAAAATATTAGATAAAGGAGTACACTGTGTACCAAAAAGAAAAAAAAACATTGGGAGACATTCTATCCCCTAGCGTCTTCATGAGTGATAACAACACTTTTAAAAAAACTTGGCTTTCACAAAAAGGGTTTTTCAATTGCGGTGGCGGCCGTTGCAATGTGTGTAAACTGAGTCTTAAAACAGACACATTCACAGATGCTAATGAAGTAGAAAAATATAAAATTCATCAATTTTTTAATTGCAACCATGTTGTTTACATTATCCATTGCACAATATGCAATAAAAAATATGTGGGCAGTACCATCCGCAAGGTGAATACCCGCATTGCGGAACATATCGCTAGTGTCAATAAATTACAGAGCCAGATGTCAGGTGCTGCCAGACATTTTCTGGAGCATCATCAGGGCACCTTGCTAGCTTTAAGTACTTTGCTATAGAATAATTACAAAAGCCTTATAGGGGTGGCAATTGGCTGAAAAAACTAAGGCAAAGGGAAGCCATGTGGATATTAAATTTAGGAACACGTGCACCTCAAGGATTGAATTATCGCACAGATTTGCTATATATTTACTGAATTAATAATTGTTGCCTATATTATTCTGTATGTAACTAATTTCCGTCTTTTGGGGCTCCTATTCATTCGTCTGATTTGTTTAGCACTCTATATATATCAATACAACAGCAGTCTCTTCTAGATAATAAGTATATACAAACAGTAACATCTTATATCCAACCTCTATTCTTCTTGTTGCTTTCCTTTCAGCTTCATAGTTTGCCCACAATTTTTCATGTATGCCGTTACTACTCAGCGTCATCAAAACGTGATGTGCTCCTAGTCACCTGATTGGTGGGAGTTTAGTTTTAAATATTGGAAGCTTCCAGTCGTCTAGTTGACAGTGAACAAGAGCACTGAGCTTGAAACGCTTCTGTTGGGCGCATTGCGTTTTGGCATATGTACATATGGCTGCTTTTTACATGTGTTAAAATAAATATATGTTTTAATTATCACCAGGCGAAGAAGTTGTCTGCTGTGCATCCCGTACCACGAAGCTGCATAGGCGCTTCAGAATCTTGTTGCAATAGCAAGTTTGTTGTATATCTCATCAGCTGCAGTGTGTGGGATGCACAACAGGTCCGCTTAAGATCTGCATCAAAAGACATTTATCAGATGCGATATGCAGTGAATTGCTATAAATCCTCTATGGTGTCTCACTATTAACAAGAAAAGCACGCTGGGGATGTGAGTGTGCGTTCTTTTGTAGGCATAGAGAAAATTGCTAAATCTAAAAGAGGAGCGGAGCTTCACAGAAAACTAACTAGCCATGGATTTTTGATTTGGGTACACGAGTCCCGGGAGGTCTCAATAGTAAACAAAATATAGCATATTAATATCAACTATGTTTGCATGTTCTAATTCATGTGCATTTTTTGATACATTGTATATCTTACATTTTGTTTGATCTTTCAGCATCGGTGAATAGTGGTATTATTGAGTATGTTTATTGGTGGAATCCGCATATGTGGTTTTCCTTAGGTGTTTTAAATAGGTTCTTAATTATCTTTGGCATTATATTACAACTAAGGACGCTATTCGTCCAAAACACATCAGCAAGGAAACAAAGTTTTACACTACGTGAGGTTTATTTGATGAGGTGTTTGTTCTCGGTATTGGATGTTAATGTTGTTTAGATAAAGAAGACTTTTATACTGCCGATCTGAATTGGAAACCGGCATCCTTATCTGCATTCTTCTGTGATGAAGAATTCAAGTTAACTGTGTCTCCTCAAATTGGCTTAATCAGGACTGAGGTGAGCTGATCGTCCTGTATGCAAACATTTTGCCACTGTATATACAAGTATGTTACAACTGAAATTCCCAAAAAAGTTGAGATGCTATGTAAAATATAAATAAAACAAGAATGCAATGATTTAGATATCTCTTATAGACATATATTATTCACAACATCACATAGAACATTTATCAGAAGCTAAAAGTTAGACATTTTTAATTTTCATTTAAAAAAAATTCACTCATTTAGAATTTGGATAAGTATGTAGTACTAATGAAAAACAACTGACTGTGTATAAAAAGAACATGTTAGAGTGGTAGAGTCTCTCTAAAGCAAACATAGTCAGATGTTTCCCAATCTGTGTAAAAATTGGGAACCGATTTCAGAAAAATATTCCTCAACATGAAATTGGAAAGACTTGAAATATCCCACCATCTACAGTACAGTACAGGCAAAGCTGATGGTCAATATTAGATGTTCATGATCTAGAGGACTGCAGGGAGTATTGCATTAAAAACAGGCATAGTTGGATCAAATCACTGCATGGACTCAGGTATACTACCAGAAATCATATTTGTTGACAGAAAAGTTGGGCATTTGCAAATCCCCAGATGCAACCTTAAAGCTCTATCATTTGCAAAGAAAAATCATGTATCAAACAATCCAGAAAATGTTGCCATTTCTCCTGGGCCCCAAGTCATTTTAACTCTCCTGGACTTAAGCAAATGGAAAATGCTCTGTGGATCCAAAGAAATCTAAATTTTAAAATTCGCTTTTATGGAAACCATGAACACCATGTCCTGTAGACTCAAGAGGAGAGGGACCATCCAGCTTATTATCAGTACTAGAGATGGGCGAATTGATTCTAACGAAGTGGAATTCGTTTTGAAGTTCATAGGAGAAGGAGAAAACTTCGGTTCTGATTGGAAGTCGAAGTTTGGGGAATTCGGGTGAAGGAGGAAGTGTGCTTTTGATTGATAAAATGGGCGGTGCGAGCACTGGCGTTACATGGGGCAAAGTCACTCTGGGAGGAAGAAGGGCTAGCCTGCATGACATGTGACAGAGATAACCTATCAGGACCGGCGGTGATTCTGTGACATCACCGCACTATATAAGTCCGGGGCGCGACGCTGGTAAGCTCATATCGCTCTCACTGTATGATCAGGGAAGGTGACTGCCGGGCTGATTGTCACTGAAGAACTGATTTTTTATACAGCGGATTTTTGTGGGGTGTCTCTGCTTGTTCAGAGACTGCTTCTACTTAACCGTTTCTATTTGATATCTTTTGGGTATTGGATCTGTAATCCAGTGTGCGTCCACTGCAGCTGCATATACATTTTAAATAATATCTGCTCACAGCACATGAATATCAAGGGGGATCTAAGCCAGTTCCTGTTGTATTCATTTAAAGAAACAGCGTTTTTAAAAATACAACAATACCACTTCACTTTTTGGCTTATGCTCAATTCTTTGGCGCGCATCTTTACATCCAGGGGGTTACATTAAGCCGTTGTTTTTTCTGCTGGGGTGGATCCCCTCAGAAACACGTCATTTTCAACGCCATAATTTAGTCCTTTTCGCAGAATTCACAAGCGAAAGGTTGTACATTACAATTCTTTTATCTTGTTGTGTAGCGTATAAAAAACACCGTTATTGTAACACGCTGCAAAGCTTCTAGTTGTGGTGGCTCAATTGGTTTGGGCGCAATTTACATCCAGGGGTGTTAATAAAGGCGTTGTTTTTTCAGCTGTGGTGATCCCAAGAAACGTCTTTTCAACGCCATAATATAAATACATTTTTTTCCGGTAGCATTAATTCACAAAGCAAAGGTAATTACAATTTTTTTGCTCATTGTTGTTGTGGCCGTAAAAACTCTCGCTATTGTAACAAACTACGCAAAGCTACTTAGTTTGTGGTGGCTCAATTGTTTGGCACTAATTTACATCCAGGTTCAATTAAGCGTTGTGTTATATTCAGCTGTAGTTGATACTAAGGTAACCGTCATTTTTTCTAACGCCAACAAAATATTATACATTTTTCTCCTGTGAGCATAATTCAAAGCAAAGGTTAATTACAATCTTTATCTCCTGCTTGTGTTGTGGGTAAAAACACCGCATTTGTAACACGCTACAAAGCTACTAGTTTGTGGTGGCTCAATTATTGTTTTGTGACGCAATTTAATCCAAGGGGTTAATTACGCGTTGTTTTTTAGCTGTGGTGATCCAAGAAACCGTCATTTCAACGCCTAAATTTTGTACATTTTTCCTGTTAGCATAATTCACAAGCGAGGTTAATTCCAATTTTATCTCTTGTTGTGTTAGCGTAAAAAACACGCATTGTAACAGCTACAAATGCTACTAGTTTGTGGTGGCTCAATTGTTTGGACGCAAATTAACATCCAGTGTTTAATAAAGCATTTTTTTTCAGCTGTGGTGATCCCAAGAAACCGTAATTCTCAACGCAAAAATATATAAATTTTTCTGTAGCCATAAATTCACTAAGCAAAGGTTTTAATTACCTAATTTTAGATAGTCCTGTGTTGTGTTGGCTAAAAAAACACGCATTGTAACACGCACAAAAGCTCTACTAGTTTTGTGGTTGCTCAATTGTTTGGCGCAATTTATACATCCAGGGGTTAATTATCGCTGTTGTCATTTTTCAGCTGTGGTGATCCCAAGAAACCGTCATTTTCAACGCCAAAAGAGTATTACACGCCTTTTACTGTAGCATAATTCACAAGCAAAGGTAAATGTACAACATTTTATCTCTTGTCGTGGGTGTGGCGTAAAAAAACACTGCATTTGTAACACGCTTACAAAAAAAGATACTAGCTTGGGGGTTGGTCTCAATTGTTTGGCAGCTATTATCTGTTTACATCCAGGGGCGCTAAATTTAAGCGTTGTTTTTCAGCTGTGGTCGATCCCAAGAAACCGTCTCATTTTCTAACGCCACTAAATATATACATATTTGCTGTAGCATACATTTCACAAGTATAAGGTTAATTACAATTTTATCTCTTGTTGTTGTGGCGTAAAAAAACGCATTGTACACATGATACAAAGCTACTAGTTTGTGGTGCTCAATTGTTTGGCGCAATTACATCCAGGGGTTAATTATGTGTTGTTTTTCAGCTGTGTTGATCCCAGAAAACCGTAATTTTCAACGCCAAAATATATACATTTTTCCTGTAGATAATTACAAGCAAAGGTTAATTACAAATTTTATCTCTTGTTGATGTGGCGCCTAACAAAAAACACCCGCATTGTAAAACCAGCGCTACACAAAGCTTACTAGTTTGGGCTGGCTCAATTGTTTGGCGCAATTTAATCCCAGAGGGTTAATTCAAGGCATTGTTTTTCAGTCCTGCGGCTGGGATCCCCTTGAAATGTCATTTTCATTACATACCAAAATATATGTAATTTTTCCTGTAGCATAATTCACAAGTAAAGGTTATTTCTACAATTTTATTCTTGTTGTGTGTGCCGTAAAGTCAACGCTGTGTAAACCGCTACAAAGTTACTAGTTTTTGGTGGCTCAAGTTGTTTGGCGCATTTTACATCCAGCGGTTAATTAAGGCCTGTTCGTTTTTCAGTGTGGTGATCCCAAGAAACCGTCCATTCTCCAACACCCGAAAATATATACATTTTTCTCCTGTTGATAATTCACAAGCAAAGGTTAATTACAATTTTATCTCTTGTATGCCGTGGCGTAAAAAAAACACCGCATTGTCCAGACCGCTGCAAAATACTTGTTTGTTGGTGGCTCACATTCTTTGGCGCAATCTACATCCAGGGGCTTAATTAGCGTTTTGTTTTCAGCTGTGGTGATCCCAAGAAACCCGTCATTTTTAAACGCCAAGAATATATACATTTTTCCTGTAGCTAATTCACAAGCACCGAAGGGTTAATTACATTTCTCATCTGTCTTCGTTGTCGTGAGCGTAAAAAACACAGAGCTGTGACTCGCTGCAATCGCTTATAGTTTGTGGTGGCTCAATTGTTTTGGAGCAATTGTACATCCTGGGGTTAATTAGCGTTGTTTTTTCAGCTGTGGTGATCCAAGATCGATAACCATCATTTTTCAACGCCAAAATATATAACATTTTTCCATGTAAGCATAATTCACAAGCAAAGGTCGAATTACATTTTATTCTTGTTATGTGGCGTAAAAAACCGCATTGTAACCCGGATCTATCCTAAAAGCTACACTAGTTCTGTGGTGGTCAAATCGCGTTTCTGGCGCAATTTTCTCCAGGGGTTAATTATGGTTGTTTTTCACAGTGTTGAGGTGATCCACGGAAATCCGTTCCTTTTCAACGCCAAAATATATACTTTTTCCTGTAGCATAATTCACCAAGCAAAGGTTTGTAATTACCATTTTCTGATCTTATTGTGTGGCGTAAAAAAACACGCATGTAACACGCTACAAAGCTAATAGTTTGTGGTGGCTCCTCATTTGTTTGGCTCGCATTTTAACATCAGGGGTTAATTAAGCGTTGTTTTTCAGCTGTGGTGATCCCAAGAAACCGTCATTTTCAACGACCAAAATTTACATTTTTCCTGTTAGCATAATCGAACAAAGCAAGGTTATATTACAACTTTTATGTTTATTGCTTGATGGGCGTAAAAAACTCAGCATTGTAACACGCTATAATGTATAATAATTTGCTTGGGTGGCTTCAATTGTTTGACGCAATTTACATCATGGTCGTTATTTAAGCGTTGTTTTTTCAGCTGTCTGGTGATCCCAAGAAATCCGGTCATTTATCAACGCCATAAAGATTTACATTTTTTCCTGTAGCATAGAATTCACAAGCGAAGGTTAATTACAATTTTATCTCTGTTGTGTGGCGTAAAAAAACACCAACATTTGTAACACGCTACACAATGCTTAAATAGTTATGGGGTTTTCTCAATTTTTGGCGCATTTTACATCCAGGGGTTAATTAAGCGTTGCTGTTTCCATCGCTGTGCGTGATCCCCAAGAATACCGTCTCATTTTAATTCGGCCAAAATATATACATTTTTCCGTGTAGAATAATTCACAATGCGAAAGGTTTAATTTACAATTTTATCTCTTGTTGTGTAGCGGTAAAAAAAAACACGCCATTGTAACACGCTTACAAATGCTACTAGTTTGTGGTGGTCATTTGTTTGGCGCAATTTACATCAGGGGTTAATTAAGCTTTTTTTTTCAGCTGTCGTGATCCTAAGAAATAACGTCATTTTTCAACGCAAAAATATATAAGTTTTTTCCTGTAGCAGTATTCACGAACGCTAAAGCTTAAAGGACAATTTTATGGTCTGCTTTTGTTCTGTGGCGTAGATAAACCACAGCATTGTAACACGCGATAAAGATAATATTTGTGGTGGCTCAATTGTTCTGACGCAATTTACATCCTGGGGTTAATTAAGCGTGTTTTTCTAGCTGTGGTGATCCCAAGAAACCAGATCATTTTCAATGCCCAGAAATACTATACATTTTTTCCTGTAGCATAATTCTACAAGCAAAGGTCGCTTATTACCCTTTTATCTCTTTTGGTGTGGCGGTTTAAAAAACACCGCATCTGTGTAACACGCCTTACAGAGCTAATTAGTTTGGGGGTTTTCTCAATTCTTTGGCACAATTTAATTAAGGGGATATTTAAGCGTTGTGTTTCAGCTGTGGGATCCCAAGAAACCGTAATTTTCAATGCGCAAAATATATACATTTTTTCCTGTAGCATAATTCTCAAGCGGGAGGTTAATTACAATTTTATCTCTTGTTGTGTAGCGTAAAAAATCAACGCCATTGTAACACGATACAAAAGCTGACTAGTTTGGTGGTGGCTCAATTGTTTGCGCAATTTACTCCAGGGCGTTAATTAAGCGTTGTTTTTCAGCTGTGGTTGTTCCCAAGAACACACGTGCATTTTCAACACCACTAATATAGCACATTTTTCTGAGCTTAATTCACAAGCAAAGGTTAATTAAATTTTATCTCTTGTGTGGCGTGTAAAAAAAAACCGAATTGTAAAAGACTGCAAAGCTACTACGTTTTGTGGTGGCTCAAAATCTTTGGCGGAATTTCACATACAGGGGGTAACTAAGAGTTGTTTGTCAAGTGTGTGTGAATCCACAAGAAAACCGTCATTTTCAAGCCAAAAATAAATATATATACATTTTTCCATGTAGGCATGCAATTCACAAGCTAAAGGTTAATTTACAATTTTATCTCCTTGGTTTGTGTGGCTGTAAAAAAAACACCGCATTGTAACACGCTACAAGCCTACGAGTTTGTTGGTGGCCGTCAATTCTATGGGCGCAAATTCGCTACATCAGGGGTTAATTAAGCATGCTGTGTTTTTCAGCTGTGGTGATCCCACTATATGAAACCGTCATTTTCTCACACTGCCAAAATTATATACATTTTTCCCTGTAGGCATAATTCACATGCCACACAAGGTAATTACCCCAATTATAAGTTATTATTGTTGTGGCGTAAAAAAAACACCGCATGCTGTAACACGCTACAAAGCTATCTAGTTTTGTGGTGGCTCAAATCTGTTTGGCGCAATTTACATCCAGGGGTTAAATAAGCGTTGTTTTTTCAGCTGTTGTTGATCCCAAGATCCGTTTCAAGTTTTTCAACGCCCTCAAAAATATAATATAATTTTTACTGTAGCATAATTCACAAGCAAAGGTTAATACAATTTATATCTTTGTTGTGTGGCGTAAAAAACAACGCATGTAACCTACGTACAGCTATAGTTTGTGGTGGGCTCAATTGTTTGGCGCAATTTACATATCCAGGGGTTAATTAAGAGTAGTTTTTCAGCTGTGGTGATGGTCCCAAGAAAAACCTGTCATTTTAAACGCCAAAAATATATACATTTTTCCTGTAGCATAATTCACAAGTAAAAAGGTAATTACAATTTTTATCTCTTGTTGTGTGGCGTTTAAAATACACCGCATTGTAACACGCTTACAAAGCTACTAGGTTTGTGGTGTGGCTCACAATGCCTTGGCCGCATTTAAATCAGGGGTTAATTAAGCGTTGTTTTTCAGCTGTGGGTGATCCCCTAGTAACCGTTGTGATTTTCAACGCCAAAATATATTTTTATAAATTTTTCTGTAGCATAATTTCACAAGCGGAAGGTTAATTACAATTTTCTCTCTTGTACGTGCTAGCGTTAAAAACACGCCATGTGTAATACACGCTATCAAGAAGCTACTAGTTTGTCGGTTGGCTCAATTTTGTGGCGCATTTACACCTGGGGTTAATGCAAGCGTTGTTTTTAGCTGGTGGTGATGTCCCAAGAAAACCGTCATTTTCAACGCTAATATATACATTTTTTCTGTAGCTTACTTCACAAGCAAAGGTTAATTACCTATTTTTATCTCTTGTTGTGTGGCGTTAAAAAACACCGCATCTGTAACAGCTACAAAAGCTACTAGTTTGTTTGGTTCGGTTCAGAATTATTTGGCGCCATTTGCATCCTAGCGCGCGCGCGCTAATTAAGAGTTGTTTCTTCCAGCTCGTGGTATTCCCAAGAATAACCGTATCATTTTCAACGCCAAAATTATACATTTTTCCTGTAGGCATAAATCACAGCCAAAGGTTTAATTAATTTTATCTCTGTTGTGTGGCGTACTAAGAAAAAACACCGACATTGTAATAATGCTACAAAGTTACTTAGTTTGTGGTGGCTCATCAATTCTTTGGCGCCCTTTGCATCCAGGGGTTAATTAAGCGTTGGTTTTTCTGCTGTCGGTGATCCCAAGAATCACCTGTTCATTTTAAACGCCAAAATATATAAATTTTTCCTGTTAGATTTAATTCAATGCAAAGGTTTAATTAATTGTTTTATCTCTTATTGCTGTGGCGTTAGAAAATACACCGCATTGTAACAAGCTACAAAGCTACACTAGTTTGTGGTGGCTCAATCTTTGCGCACAATTTACATTCCAGGGGTTATTAAGCTGTTGTTTTTCAGCGCGTGGTGATCCCAAGAAACCGTCATTTTCACACGCCAATATATTCATTTTTCCCTGTAGCTTAATTCACTAGCGCGGGTTAATTACTATTTTTTCTCTTTTTGTGTGGCGTAAAAAACACCTATTTGTAACACGCTACAAAGCTTTTCAGTTTGTGCTTGCTCAAAATTCTTTTGAGCAATTTACTATCCAGGGGTTAATTAAGCGTTGTTTTGCAGTTGTTACTCAGTAAAGTAACTTTGTTTGTCACCGCCACCAAAGGAAATTTCTGTGATAATTCATATCCGAGGTTTATTAAGCCTGTTTGTGCTTTTATTTTCAGTAAAATATACAGGGTTTTTAAAACGGCACATACAGTCAATTTTTCATGCCCATTTGTGGAGCGCAATTTATCCAAGGGTTACCAAGCTTGTTACTGAGGTTATTTGGCGGTCATAATACAGGGTGTGTATTTTCCTATACAGATATCTTCAATTAAAAGTGTCTGTCATATTTAGAACAAAACAGTTATGTCAGACAGAGAGGTGGACAGGCTCTTCACCTGAGAGTGGCAGAAGGCACAAACATTTCGGCCCAGGTCGCAGCCAACAGCAAAGGGATGGATCGCAAGCAGGGGTTACTCGGTGAGGCCACAACTGACGCTGTCATCTAGCGGCCCGTTTGTACTGACTGTAGCAACCAAAGGGTTCTTTGATTGGTTGACTAGGTCATAGACTTCCTACCAGATGACTTCTGCTAAACCCAGCCAAGAGTCCGGTGGGAACGTCTGACAACAACCATTAGTTGGCATGGCCCGGGAGGGCGTCAGCGGCCCTCACCCACCTGTCCTCAACCCGCCTCTGTCCCTCAGCCAGAGGATGTCTACTATGTTGGTCTGGACTCAGCCCCACTATTATAGCCGAGGCTCTGAGACCAATTTGAGGAGGGCAGTCAGCAGCTTACTTTGGCAGCCTGAAGAAATGGGACCATCTCCCCCTGTTCTTTGCAGCTAGGCTGGCAAAGTTATAGATGTTGAGAGTGGCGCATGGGAGGGTCATGTTGTGACGCGGCGTCAGCCTATGCATACCACTCTGACCGGTGGATGAGGACAGCAGTGACGATGAATAAAACCACAAACTAGATGGATGATGTAGAACCGACCGCATTGGAGCCGGGTGAGGCAAGGGGCTTCATTCATAGTACAGGAGAAGGAGGGCGTCATTGCGGTTTGTCAGGAGCGGCGCAGCATGCAAGAGGGTGTGTGGCCGTGAGTCAGGGCAGTGATAGCAGCAGTGTGGGTCGGGAGACCAGCGGGCTCCACAGGAGGTTAAAAAAACCCGCTTCGCAGGTTCCAAGAAGTAGCGGCACAGGGGTCAGCGAGGCAGCGGCGGCAGTACGTCACTCAGTGCGGGAGCATTGGATGGGTAAAATATGATTACTCAGCGGTGTGTGGCAGTTCATTCTTGCTAAGACACCGGAGGAGCCGAATATGGGTATATGTAGAATATGTAAGCAGACAAGTGAAGCGTGGCCAGGGAGACTAATACGTTTGGCACCACAGCCCCTCGTCAACACATGCAGACGTCAACATCCGGTGGCCTGGGGAGAAACGTCGGCTCAGATGTGGTGGTCCATCACTGCCGCCGCAAGGCACAGCGAGCCAGCAGCGCACGTGGCCGGCATGCCATTTCAGCCATTCAAGGCTCCACACCTCTGCAGAAGGAGCGTTTCTCTTTGACTTCATCTCCCGGTCAGATATGCTCCTGCTTCTCGATACTAATTGGTGCCAGCAGTCGTTCAGTGAGGCGATTGCAAAGAGACACAGTATGAGTCCACCATCCTAAGGTGCAGCAGGTGGACTGTGCTTCCTTGTCCAATTTGTTGGTTAACTGCAGTCACTCCCTTTCCAAATGGTGGACTCTGGCACCGTTCAGAGAACTAATGGCTTGTGATGAGCCGAGATGGAGAGTTCCAAGCGTAATTTCTTTTTCCAAAAAGGCATTACCAGACTTCATAATTATGTAGAAAAGAGGTGGGCCAGTCCTTGAGCTTATCGGTTTGTTCCAAGGTGCACGGCAGCTGCGGAAGTACTGGAGCTGTAATAAGGTACAGGGCCAGTACATGTCTTTTACGGGCCCCCCCTCTGGAGTGAGGTGGAGAATGTGCTTCCGAGCTCCCCAGGCATCACCAACAACCGCGGGACAGGAGACGGCGCTTTTCTCCTCTCCACGTTTGTCAACGCTCGTCCTGCGCCAATGTCCGCCCTCCTCCTCCACCACCATCTCAGCCTCCACAAGTGCACTGCTCCATCATTACTAATGTGTAGGGCACAGCGGTGTCACGCAGTTCTACACCTCGGCTGCTTGCCTCACGGGAACGAAGCTCACTAGGGGCAGGAACTGCCTCCGCGGTTCATGCAGCAAGGAAATCGATGTGTGGCTTTTCTCCGCGCACAACGTAAGTGCATAAATCGGAACCATGATTACTGAGGACGAATGGGAGTAAACATGGTGTCCACGCTGCATGAGGAGGGGATGGTCCATGCGCCGCTGCATGGCGCCACTTCTTCATTTTGTGGGGCACGGTGTTCAATTGTGGTTGTGAAAAGGTTCCTGAAAGTTCTTCCCCACCGGTCTTCTTAGAAGATTCTGAAAATGGCCAGGAATCTGTGCATGCACTTTAACCATTGTAACTCAAGCCAGAGGAAACACCCTCACTCGAGTTGCTGCGGGCAGAACGGCTCCCCACATCACTCTGATAGCGCATGTTTCCACCCGTTGGAATTCAAAGCCTGCACATGTTGGCGCGCCCGACTGTATGAACAGTGTAAGGCACATTAACGTTTTTTTTGATGATCCAGCGACAGGAGTACGCCCATGTGTAACCTTGATGTCAGACAGTGGCAGCTCATGCGTGACCCTGCCGTCTTTTGTATCATGAGGCCATTGTGAGGACGGCGACGTTATTTTGTCAGTCGCCCAGGGACCTACGGGATGTAGTAACGTCATTCCACTGCTTCTGTCCTCGGAACAGATGCTGAAAAAATCTGTCTGCTCGGCAGGGGAAACTGGCTAGTACGTAGGCGAATCCTTACATCTCGCCGGCCAAATGAGTCTGGTGGGGACTGAAATGGAGGCAGAGGAGGAGGAGGAAACATTGCGAAGCAGACAGCGAATTGTCTGGTGAAATTAGTGGATGTTTCTACCCCAGGTGACAAGAGAGCGAGTGAGCAGGAGCGGCCTGGGAGGGAGCAGAATGGACGATGAGCGAAGACGAGGCAGATGACCCCGCACTGCACACGTGGCGCAGTATACAGTAGAGATGGAGGCAGGGATCCCCTCGCGAGTTACTTGTGCAGATGCGCTCGCGCATGCTGATTTGCTGGCTAGTGACGCAGCCCCGAATAGTCGCATCCGGCCAGAGGGATGACTCGGCTCTCCACCCTATTGGTCCCTCGCTCCGGTCCAAAATGGGAGGCATTTTTCCCAGTCTATGAGAGGAGGACAAACTCAATACTATAGGAAATCCTCCGTAGTCAGCATTGGGCCGCTGCCAATGTGCGGCATAGTCCAACTCATCTGGACAGGGTCTGACGGGGGGTTCTTCATGCGCTCCAACATACTACTGCCGCGGCTGCCGGGTGGATAAGGTGGGGGGTCGGAGCACGCCCTGTATCCGACTCCGTATCTGAGACAACTAAAGTTCTGGAGCACTGATGAACAGCTTCCTTCACCCGCCTAGTGAGGAGGGCAGTCGCCAGCAGCAGCCAGCAGCAGGGACCTGGAGCAGACCCTGAAAACCACAGGTGGTGGCTACTTGAAAGCACACTGCCAACCCCAGTTAGAAGATCCGCTCGAACTACTGGGCAGCCAAACTGGGATGTGTGGCCGCAACTTGCCAAGTTTGCAGTGGAGAAGCTGTCCTGCCCGGCAGTTGTGTGGCTTCAGAGAGGGTGTTCAGTGCGGCGGGGGGGCCATCGTTACCCCAGAGGAGACCAGCTTGTCCACGGGAAATGTGGAACGACATGACCTTTGTCAAGATGAATCAGGGTGGTGGATCGGCTAGGATTTCACACAACAATGCTTAGGGCGTCAGGACTACATCAGCCATGATGCCTCACAAACTGTGAGAAATGAGTCTGGCGTTCAAACTACTGCCTCAGCCACTATTCTGATTGCCGCCACCCGCCTGATGAGCCACACATTGCTGACAGTTTTCCATCTGCCACAACCATCTTTACAGGGACTTGTGTATTGCCTCCACCTCCACACTCTGTCATTGTGCCACTGTACTGTACCTCATGCTGTGCTGTGGTGCTGCCGTGACCTCCACACTGTGTCATTGGTGCCTCTTCTGACCTCATGCTGTTGCTCCTGCCGCCGTCACCTAGTCACTCCTCTGTTTTGTGCCCTTTGTGGCCGATTCCTGTTTTTGCCACTCCAGAATTCATTGTGCCACTATCTGACCTCATGCTGCTGCTGTGGGTCTGCTGCCTGTGACCTACAACACTCTGTCATTGGCCACTGTCTGACCTCATAGCTGCTGCTGTGGCTGCTGCCGTGGACCTACACATCTGTGTCATTGTCGCCCGTACTGTCTGACTCTCATGCTGCTGCTGTGGGCTGCCTTGCGTGACCCTCCACACTGTCATTGTGCCACTGTCTGGACTACATGTGCTGTGGGTCGTGGCTGCTGCCTGTGACCTCTACACACCGCGGGGTCCAATTCTTGATTGCCACTGTCTAACCTCATGCTGCTGCTGTGGCTGCTGCTCGCCGGTGACCTCTATAACTGTGTCATTGTTCCCAATCTGTGGCCATATTCCTGTTTTTGCCTACTTCCAGGAATGTCATTGTGCCACTCGTCATGGACCTTCATGCTGCTGCTGGTGGCTGCTGCCCAGTGACCTACACACTCGTCATTGTGCCGACTGTCTGAAACTCATGCTGCTGCTGTGGCTGCTGCTGGATCACCTACACACTTGTCATTGTGCCACTGTCTGACCTCATGCCTGCTGCCTGTGGCTGCGGCTGTTTGTGACCTACACACTGTTGTCATTGTCCCACTCTGTGGCCCTACTCCTGTTTTTGCTACTCAGTAAATGTCATTGTGCAACTGTAGTGACCTCATGCTGCTGCTGTGGTGCTGCCGGTGACCTACACCTGTGTCATTGTGCCAATGCTGACCTCTGTGATGCTGCTGTGGTTTGCTTTGGACGTGACCTTACACACTGTCATTGGCGCGATCCTGTCTGCCTCATGCTGCTGCTAGTGTGGCTGCTTGCCCGTGACCTACACCACTCTGTCAATTGTAGCACGTCTGACCTTATGTGCTGCTGTGGCTGCTGCAGTGACCTACAAATCTGTCATTGTCGCACTGTCTGACCTCATTGCTGATGCTGTCGTCGACTGACACAATGTGTCATTGTGCCACTGTCTGACCTCTGCTACTGCTGTGGTCTGCTGCCGTGACCTACACACTGTCATTGTGCCACTGTCTGACCTCATGCTTGCTATGTTGTGGCTGCTGCCGTGACTACACACTGTGTCATTGTGCCACTGTCTGAACTCATGCTTGCTGCTGTGGCTTCTG
This sequence comes from Phyllomedusa bahiana, assembly GCA_025379985.1. Classification (NCBI taxonomy): domain Eukaryota; kingdom Metazoa; phylum Chordata; class Amphibia; order Anura; family Hylidae; genus Phyllomedusa; species Phyllomedusa bahiana. Next base: position 33,556 of record JAODAL010003277.1, read on the forward strand.
CCGTGCCTACACACTTGTCATTGTGCCATTGTCTGACCTTCATGCTGCTGCTTTGGCTGCTGCGTGACCTACACATTGTGTCATTGTGCCACTGTCTGACATCTTTGCTGCTGTGTGGTGCTGCCTATGACCTTACCCAATGTCATTGTGCCACTGTTGACCTCATGCTGTGCTGCTGTGGCTGCTGCGTGAACTACACACGGTGTTCATTGTCCACTTTGGGGGACTATCCTTTTTTGGGGTTTGCCCCACCCCCCGTCCATTGTCCCCCTTTGTCTGACTCATGTGGCTTGGTTTGCTCCCGAAAAATACACACTGTGCCCCCATTTTTCCACATGTGTGGCTCTCCTTTTTTGGTTTTTGGGGGCCCACCTCCGGGGAAAATTGCCAAAATTTTTTGCCCCCTGCCCCTGCCCTAATTTTTGGTTTTGCTGTGGGCTCCCTGCCGGGTGCCCTTGCCCATTTGTGTCATTGTCCCCTTTTGGGGCCCTTTATCTTTTTTTTGCCCCCCCTCCAAAAAGTTCATTGTGCCAAACTTCCTGACCTTTTTTTTTTTAAATGGGGTGTGGCTGCGGGGCCCGGGGGAACCAAGAACTTTTGTTTTTGTGCCCCGGGCCCCCTTATTTTTTTTTTTTGCCACCCCCCAAAATTTTATTGTCCCACTCTCTGCCCCTTCATTGGGCTTTGGGGGGCTGCGCCGTCCCCCCCTTCCCACCTTGTAAACTGATTTTTTCCCCCACCTAAACCCCTCAGCTTTTTTTTTTTTTTTTAGCTTTTCGTTTCGCAGGGAACTTTTTTCAGGAAATTTTCCCCCTTTCCCTTTTTTTTTGGGTCATTTTTTCCCCCTCTTTAAGGGGCCAGGGAATTTTAGAGGTGAAGCGATTCAAAGAGGGGGCGGAAATTTCTTTGGTGGGGGTATATTTAAAACAAAAAATTGTATAAAAGACCAAACCAAGCCCTTGCCTTTTTAAGCTTGGAAACAAGTTCTACAGAACCCTGCAGGCTCTTTTGCGAGGGGAAAAAAAGCTTTTTTTTTAAACGGGGATTCTTTCCCGGGGAAGTAATTCGGAACGAAGTTTTTGTTTGCCCAGAAATTCTTTTGAAGTGAACGAACCCGGAATTTGGGGAAATTCCCCCATCCTAATCAGTACACACTTCAAAATCCTGCATCTTTGATGGTATGGTGTTACATTAGTGACAACAGCAGGTGCAGTTTAGACATCTTAAAAAGGCCCAAAACAGATTTAAAAAAAAGTTTTAGAACAAAAAATAAGTGGGTTAAAAAAGTATTCATTACCCCTTAAAACTTTTCCCTCTTTTTTAAAACCGTTACCGCCCAAAAGGGTATTTTATTGATCCCACTTTGTAGCAAGTAGCAAGTATTTGTGTAAAGGTGAAAAGAAAAATAATTCTCTTTTAAAATTTTAAAATTTTTTTTGCCCCATTAAAAAACTGAAAAATGTGGTGTTATCAAATTTCCAGTTTCCTGCACTTGTTTCCCCTAAATAAAATCCAAATGAAATTGTTTCCCTTTTTGAAGTAACTTTTTTAGAAAATAGAGAAATTCTTTATGAAATTTTTTTCAGTATAATTGGGAAATGTTTTGTGAATGCCTAAAATTTGTTAAGATCTTTTAGTAAACAAAAACAAAATTTAAAAAAAAATAGTAAGGGAAATTTAAGAGAGGGGTCAGAGAAAAAGTTGTAAAAAAGTGTTTTGCAGATTGGGTTTAAAAAAAAAAATTAAGATTTGAAATTAAGGGCATGAGCAATCCATCACCCATAAATGAAAAAAAGGTATGGAAAATTTGCAAAACCTCCCAATAATAAAGCCCCCTTTAAACTGAGAGCCCAGAAAAGAAGAGCGATAATTAAAAGCAGAAAAAGGTAAAGGTATTTTTGTCAGATTGGAGGGTTGGGGCCCCCCAAGGTGAATGGATTTTTGGGGGGCCCCCCCTAAATTATGTACATAAAAATTTTTTCCTCCCTCTCAGAATAAATGCGCCCATTTTCCCCCCTAATAGTGTGAAAAACAAAACTGTATTATGTAGTACACAATATCAAGTGAATCACATAACTTTCTCACACGTCTGTCTGTCTCACACGTCTGTGTCAAACATTTGTCACAGTCTCACATATTATAGATGGCAAAGTAGCTCAATCCATGTCCCAAATCCCCCCCCCAGCCCTATACCGAAAAAATTTTAAACCCCTTTAAATTTCTCCCTTTTATAACCTTACCCTTTCTAAAAAAAAACACCCTATAAAACAGACAGAAAGTAAAATGAAACCCTAATCACAGGGTTTGGGGAAAAGGGGTGCATCATGGTTTAAAAATCCCGGGGCAAAAGTAGCTGCATATTTAAAATGCTGATTAACCTACAAACCATCTATTAAAGAGAAAACCCCAAAGTTTGTGGGGTACCCGTAAGGGGCCCATAAAAGGGCAAAAGACTAGAGTTTGATAAAATGAAGTAAAATTTTTCCCCCGACATGCAGGGACTTTGGAGGAAGAGTTTTATTGTGAGTCGTTCTTTCTCTTGAGTTTATTCTTTTTTCCCCTTTTCTTCTCCATCCAGACCGATTGCCTTTTGACTCCGGCACCCCCTCCTCCCCGCAAAATTTACAAACAAAAAATCTTAGAACCTCATTTTTCCCAGCAACCTGTTTTACCTATTCCCATCTGTGTACAAACTTCCCAGAGGAGGAAAAGCAGGTACAGGCCATAGCTTAGAGGCACAGTCTCCTAATGGGTTGGGTGGGGAAAGAGGACTAACCCCTTGGAGATTATGCTGTGGCTGTGGCCTGTGCTGCTCAGAATCATAACACCAGGTAGGTAAGCAAGACCCTAAGTAGGTAGGTAAATAGACAAGGCCCCAGGTAGCTAGGTATGCTCTATTTAGGTAGGTGGACCCCAGTTAGCTAAGTTGGCAGGGCCTAGGAAGGTAGGCCAGCCCCAGGCAGGTTGGTGGGTAAGCCCAAGTTAGGTAGATAAGTAGGCCCAAGTAGGTAGGTGGGTGGGCCACAGGTGGATAAGTAGATAGCCCCCTGGTAGATAAGTAAGCCTCAGTTAGGAAGGTTGATAGGCCCCAGTTAGGTTGGTGGGCCTCAAATAGTACAACATAACATGGCACCTAGATACCCTCAGGTTAATTCAGCAGTCTTAATCCCATTTAAGTGTTTTTACTTAACCTGGGGTCCAGCATAAAGTCTTTTGAGCCGTTATTACATTAGTCAAAACTTTGCAGCATGTAGACGGGCAACGCAACTTCACAGCTTTCAGGCTAATCCATTGTATCCACATTGCGACGTTTCAAGGGATGGACATTCCTGCTTTGTCAAGCACGCGTGAAACGTCACAAGGTGGATGCAATGGATTAGCCTGACAGCTGTGAAGTTGCATTGCCCGTCTACATGCGACTCAAAAGACTTTATGCTGGACCCCAGGTTAAGTAAAAACACTTAAGTGTGATTATGAATGAAAAAGATCTGTGTATACTGATTAGATTTTAATAATTTGCTCATTAAACATTGAAAAAGGAGAATATAGTGAATACAGATATAATGTGTCAGCAGTATATGTTTTATGACTTGGCCTCAAATAGTAGGCTGTAGGTGGGTCTCAGTTAGGCTGGTGGGCCCCAAGTAGGTAGGTGATAGGTGGGCTCCATGTAGGTAGGTGGTGCAAAGAGAAGTAGGTGATAGTGGGGCCCCAGTTAGGTAGGCTGTAGGCAGATGTTAGTGGGCACCGGGTAGTTATGCTGTAGGTAGGTGGGGGGCCCCAGTACGGTAGGTTGTAGGTAGCTGATGAGTGGTCGTTAGTTTTATAGACTGTAGGTAGGTAGGGCCCCATCTAGGTAGGCTATAGGTAGTTAGGGCACCAGTTAAGTTGGCTGTAGATCATTAGGGCCCCAGTTAGGTAGGCTGTAGGTAGTTAGGACCAAATTTAGGTAGGCTGTAGGTAGTTAGGGCTCCAGTTAGGTAGGTTGTAAGTAGTTAGGGCCCCATTTAGGTAGGCTATGGGTAGTTAGATAGGCTGTAAGGCTGTAGGTAGTTAGGGTCCCAGTTAGGTAGGCTGTAGGTAGTTAGATAGGCTGTAGATAGTTAGGGCCCCAGGTAGGTAGGCTGTAGGTAGTTAGGACCAAATTTAGGTAGGCTGTAGCTAGTTAGGGCTCCAGTTAGGTAGGTTGTAAGTAGTTAGGGCCCCATTTAGGTAGGCTATAGGTAGTTAGATAGGCTGTAAGGCTGTAGGTAGTTAGGGCCCCAGTTAGGTAGGCTGTAGGTAGTTAGGTTGGCTGTATGTACTTAGGGCCTCCATTCAGGTAGGCTGTATGTACTTAGGGCCTCCATTCAGATAGGCTGTAGATAGTTAGGGCCCCTTTTAGGTAGTCCATAGGTAGTTAGGTAGGCTGTAGGTAGTTAGGGCCACAGTTATATAGGCTTTAGGTAGTTAGAGTCCCAGTTAGGTAGGTTGTAACTAATTAGGGCCCCTGTGGGCCAGTTTGAGCCTGGCTCAGGGTCACTCTGGAAGAGCTGCAGAGATCTACAGTTCAGGTGGGAGAATCTGTCCACAGGTCAAGACAAGAAGAAATCCATGTTTGAAAGTGCTCTGGTCAGATAAGACAAAAATTGAACTTTTTGGACTAAATTCCAAATGCTATGTTGTGTGGAGATAAGCTATCACTGCATATCACCCTGAACACACCATTCCCACTGTCAAGCATGGTGGGTGCAGCATCATGCTGTGGAGAAGCATTGCTTCAGAAAGGACTGGGAAGCTGAATGGAGCTAAATACAGGGCAATCCTGAAAGAAAACCTGTTAGATGCTACAAGAGACTTGGGACTGCAGCGTAAGTTCACCTTCCAGCAGAACAATAACCCTAAACATACAGCCAAAGATCAAAGCTACAATTCAATGGTTTAAATAAAAGCAAATTCACATGTTAAAATGGTCCAAAGTCCAAACCTATAGGCATTGAGAATCTGTTTCATGACATGAAATTTCTGTTCACAAACGTTCTCCAACCAATCTGACTGAGCTACAGCTTTTATGCAAATAAGAATGGGCAAAAATTCCAGCCTCATTGGTTTCCTCATTTCACAGTTGTTTGCAGAGTATTGTTAAAAGAAGTGGTGATGCTACACCCTGTCCCAACTATTTTGAGGTATGTTGCAGGCATCCATTTCTTACTTCATTTTTAAAAAATAAATTGGAAAATTTCTATCATAGAAATGCATTTATTGTTATGTTGTGAATATAATATGGTTATAAGAGATTTCCAAATCATTGCATTCTTGTTTTTTAACACAGCGTTCAACTATTTTGGAATTGGGATTGTACATACATATTATTATATTGTTTTATTGTCACATTAATAATTTTTTCATGTAGTTTATGTATTCATTATGTACTAGTTGTATATTAGTGCAATTACATCATATTGTATAAACCCCCTCACAGCCATTGATTAACATTGTTTCAGTGCCCGAGAAAGGCTTCCGACAATGCTGAAATGCTGCTGGGTGTAAGACACATGACTCAATAAAAAGAATGCTGACTTCCATGAATTTTTGGGAGAATCAGCACATCCTTATTAACATTCTGTCCATGCTCCAATGTTAACTACAAAACAGCATCAAACACTGAAAACTCCTTCTGCTTCATCTCCTTTATACCACAATGAAAGCTCTGCTCCAAAAACACATCTAATTCTTGGTCTACGCAGCTTGAATAATGCTATGGGCCTGAATAAATGCACTAATAATCTTTGTCTCTTTTAGCATATGGAATATAGAAAGGATATGCTATCACTTATACTTGATGTGCTGTTGTGTAAGAAAGAAGCTGTTTACCTCTTTATTTAGGTCATAGGATAGGTTTAAAGGTTAGACCCCCCACAAGTCATGAAGTGATAGCATAGCCAAGTGATATGCCATTACTTCTTATTATTGGAGTATCTTTTTTTCTTCAAAGTGGGAGACTCAGGAAGAGCCTAGGACCACAGTCTCATGAGATGAGGTTAAAGGGATATTCCAATTTCATTAATTAGCGCTAAACATGTAGGCATGGGTAAATAAAAACTATTACCAAACTTATTGCTGCTCTGATTTTGCTTCCTTTTGGATCCAGAGCAGTCCTTATTCCCTGCTTGTGTACACAAGCTATCCTAGTTACTAGCCACCTCTCTCTGCCATAACAGGCTGCTGCATCATTGGCCAGTAAAGTGATGTCACTTTCTTACTTCCTGCTATGTGTTATCTGCAAGACAGAGCTGGTTGACATTACTTACTGACAAGCTTTTTTTTAACAGTTTTTGTTTTTGGTTCTTTTCAGTCAATAAAGGCATACAAACAAAACCCCAAATACAGAAGTACACAGTACCATCCCCACATCAGTAAGATAGACAAATACAGAAGTAATAGTAAATCTTTGCATTAAACCCACAACACATTCAAGGATTTCAATCCATCCATGTTGTGTAGTAGATCATATGCCTGAGACATAAATCTTCTTTTGTAAGTCTTGCAGGATTCATATAAATGCAGAGATATGGATACTGTGTATCTCCAAACTCCCAAACACCCAAAAAAGGACCACCAGCACACACACATTCACTCAGAAACATACAGTAGGGCTTCAGGCCACTGCGCCAACCACTGTTTGTGCACCTATCCATAAATCCCAAATGAGAAATCCTAAATCCTAAATTACTCCAAAAAACGGTTTCTTCCTTTTACATGGTCATTATGCTTGGTCGTGACTCGCCTCAGGAAAAGTCTTATGTGAAATGGTAGGGGGATATTCCAAGTTTAGAAAGGTGCCCTGTGGAGGAGGTAACCTCTATCTGGCGTTCTATGGTTATTAGCGCAAGAGATCAATTTATACAGTGTAAGTGACTGCATAGGGTTTACTTTACCCCTGTGTGCTATTCCAGATGCATAAACTTAGCTGTGATGTTTGCACGAGATGCAACTTGGCCCAGGGTACGTGGTTCCACATGATTTGGGAGTGCCCAGTTTTGCAATCTTTTTGGGTTAAGGTCCATCATTTCATTAATAGCAAACTGGGCCTTCCCGTAGTATGCTCCCCAGCAGGGGCGTAACTACAGGGGTAGCAGACGTAGCAGCTGCCACAGGGCCTGGTCGCTTAGGGGGCCCGCGCTCCGGGGCAGTTGCTATCACGTCTGCTACCCCGGTAATGCCGCTCCTGGGCCCGTCGGCAGTGAACATAACAGTTCACTGCGGCGGGTGCAGAGCTATGGGGCCCGGCACATGCTACCTCTGAACGCCCGGCCCTCCTGCCCCAGCGTTCAGAGGCAGAGCTGCCTGGAGATAGCAGAGGGGTAGCTCTGCCACCTTCCTTGCTGGCTCTCTGTGATCATGTGGGCGGCGCAGTGACGTCACATCACCGCGCTGCCCGCACTAAGCAGAGAGGCTGCAGCGCGGCACATCAGGGGAGCGTGGAATAAGGTAAGTAAGTGATTTCATATTTTACCTGCCCTGTCTGCCTATATAAAGCCCCCCACAAGCCTGCCTCTATAAAGCCCCCCGATAGCTCCGAAAGCTCCCCTAAAGCTTGCCTTCCTATATGGCCCCCCTGAAGCTTTCCTATCTCCTTATTTGGGGCCTTATCGCTCCCTCACCCCTGCCAACCTCCCTATCTGGCCCCTATAGCCCCCCCAACCCCTGACTACGTGTATGGCTCCCTATAGCTATCTACACCCTGCATGCCTATATGGGGACTCTATTGCCTACCTAAACCTGGCCTATCTAAACCTCGCCTGACTAAATGGACCCCATATAGCCAGGGGGGCAGGGAGGGAGGTGCTGGAAAAGTCAGGATTCTAAGATATTTGTGTCTAAATCTCCAGGGACAAGTGTTCGGGAGATGTCATGATGGCGGTCTGGAGCGGATGCAGAACAAAAGGGAAAGTCAACGACTCGTCAGAGAAACATCACCTGTTTCACAAGATGTAACTACACTTTAATCACATAGTCTGTGTACACTGATATCTACCACTATATGATCACTGTATGGTGGTTATATACAGTCTGCAGAACCTGTGTACACTAGTATATACCTCTATATAGTCACTATATGGCGGTACTATTGGTCTTGGTGTTCTGATCAGAAATAGTGTAGGGGTATTATTCATTCACTATTTGGTGGTAATTTGTGGTCTTGTTCTGGCGGTATAATCAGGTTCCTATGTAATAGCGTTATTGGTAATGTTGGTCTTGGTATAGTGGGATTTGTTTGGTAGCAGTATGATAGTGAGATGTATGGTGAGGTATTTGCCCCGTGTATTATCTACATTATGTAACAACATGTCCTGGTAAATGTTCGTGGTCAGGGAGGTGGGCAAGGGGGGGGGGGAATAGAGGGCCTCATCCAAAAGTTTGCTTTGGGGCCCGGGCTTCTCTAGTTATGCCCCTGCTCCCCAGGTAATAGTTTATTGGGTCTGGTGAATGAATTGATTCCTACCAAATTTGAAAAACATTCCTTTGAATTGGAAACCTCCCAAACAAGAAGACATCTATCTCTCACTGGATCCAACTAATTAATGCAAATTTACAAACTCACTTTTGCAGCTAGGGGTGTTCCCGAAAGGTTTAAACTCATTTAGGATTTTTGGATAAGTGTACCAACAAACTCTTTATAGCTTTCAGTCTTGTGCACTACTTTTTAGAAATCTACAGCACTAATTTTCCTCTAATTGGACCAGCTAGGAATAGCAGAGTTGATATGCCAATCATTGTTGTAGAACTTGCCCACAGCCTAACCGGAAAGTGGGAGCCTGAAGCTGGCTGTGGCTCTGTGAAACAGTATGCTTATGTATTATTATTTTCTATATCTATATATAGATAAATAGATAGATATAGAAAATAATAATACATAAGCATTTATTTTCTATATCTATATATCTATCTATTGTGAGGGATCAGCGTCCAGAGCAGGTAGCAGGCTGGGCTTCCACAGACAGAGACAGTGACACACTGAGTAAAGTTCAGATCCAGGCTGTGCCTGGCTTTATTTATATGATAAATTGAAACAAAACACGGCCTTAACTTCAGGCATAAAACATAAAACAAAACCTGCTCGGCTGAACACTAACTACACACAAGACAGTCCTAACTATACCAGGGACACATTCAGTGACCCTGGGCAAAACTACAAACATAAATAGCATGTGCTACTCACAATATGACTCCAGCAAACACCAGCAGCCATGACAGGCCTGTAGACTCAGGCTTTATAGGCCTGAAACCAGCCTCACCTGGTGCGTGGAAGTGGCCGCTCACCCGGCTCTTTGACCACTCCAGAAAAGCCGACAGGGCAAAGCGGACTAGAACCGCTTATACTAAACGTCAGTATCTACTGGCACACATGAAAGTCGGCTTCCCTTCACCGAACCCAGGCCACTCGGTGACACACACTGGTCCAAACCTTTCCTAAGGCCTCATAGGACAGCATTCTTGGGGAAATATACCTTCCCTCCACCACTCCACCTGTCACTGTCTCACATACCCTCCCCCTCTGTTCAAACCTGTGGGGTCGGACACACTTAGCCACCAAACAATGTGTCCTTAACAGTGAATCAGCGTTGCCCTGCAGTTTCCCTGCCCTGTGCTCCACAGAGAAACTAAAATTTTGCAGTGTCAGGAACCATCTGGTGACTCTTGCGTTTCGCTCTTTAGCTTGAGACATCCAAGTTAATGGAGCGTGGTCTGTGATTAACCGAAAGTGACGACCTAATAAATAATACTTGAGGGACTCAAGGGCCCATTTTATGGCCAAACACTCCCGTTCCACAATGCTATAGTTCCTCTCTGCCAGTGTGAGTTTCCTGCTTAAATACGTGACTGGGTGCTCTTCACCGTCTACCTCCTGGGAAAGCACTGCACCCAGTCCCACATCAGACGCATCTGTCTGTACGACAAATTCCTTCTTAAAGTTTGGGGTAATCAGGACTGGCTTTTTACAAAGAGCAAGCTTTAACACCTGAAAGGCCCTCTCTGCCTCCGGGTTCCACGTGACCATGACAGACTTGCTGTTTTTCGTCAGGTCTGTTAGTGGGGCTGCTATAGTTGCAAAGTTCGGGATGAACCTGCGATAATAACCAACAATACCTAGAAAGGCCCTCACCTGCCTTATGGTTGTGGGTTGTGGTCAGCCCTGTATCGCCTCCACATTATTAACCTGGGATTTTATACAGCCCCTACCTATTATGTATCCTAGGTATCGGGCTTCTTCTAGACCCAAGGCGCACTTCTTAGGGTTAGCTGTTAACCCTGCTTCTCTAAGGGAGTTAAGTACCGCCTGTACCTTAGGTAGATGGCTGTCCCAGTCCTCGCTAAAGATTATTATGTCATCTAGGTATGCTGATGCATAACGATGATGGGGTTTAAGGACGACATCCATCAACCTTTGGAAGGTGGCTGGGGCCCCATGCAGACCAAATGGTAGGCAGACATACTGGAACAGTCCATCTGGTGTGGCGAAAGCCGTCTTTTCCTTGGCCCTATCTGTCAAGGGGACCTGCTAGTAGCCCTTAGTAAGGTCAAGCGTGGAGAAATATCTAGCGTGACCCAGCCTCTCAATTAATTTGTCCACTCTTGGCATTGGGTATGCGTCAAACTTGGATGGCTCATTCAGCTTCCGAAAATCATTACAGAAGCGTAATGAGCCATCCGGTTTCGGGATGAGCACTATTAAACTCGACCAATCGCTTCTGGACTCCTCAATCACACCGAGGTCCAACATATTCTTAACCTCCTCAGATATTGCTCGCCTACGAGCTTCTGGTACCCGATAAGATTTCAAGTTAACTTTTACCCCTGGCTCAGTGACAATGTCATGCTTTATGAGGTTAGTATGCCCTGGCAGTTCTGAAAACACATCCGTATTCCTTTGGATGAACTCCAGGGTCTCCTGTTTCTGTGACTTTGACAGGGACTCTGACACACATACCTCTGGGACTCCGCTCTGGGGTGTGGCTACGGCAGTCAGGGTCTCCCGGTCTTTCCACAGCTTAATGAGGTTCTCGTGGTATATCTGTTCCGGCTTGCATCTACCGGGCTGGTAGACTTTATAATTAACATCTCCTACTTTCTCAAGGATTTCGTAGGGCCCTAGCCACTTAGCCAGGAACTTACTTTCTACAGTAGGAACAAACACCAACACCCGATCCCTGGGGTTGAAGCTCCTTACTTTGGCCGACCTATTATACACACGGCTTTGAGCTTCCTGAGCCTGCTGTAGATGTTCCCTGACTATAGGCATAACTGCCGAAATCCTGTCTTGCATCTGGGAAATGTGCTCTATTACGCTCCTGTGGGGTGTAGACTCTTGCTCCCAGGTTTCTTTGGCAATGTCAAGAAGACCCCGGGGACGCCGGCCATAAACTAACTCAAAGGGAGAAAATCCCGTGGACGACTGAGGAACCTCCTGGACTGAGAACATTAAATATGGCAATAGACAGTCCCAGTCCTTACCATCCTTACTGACCACCCTCTTTAACATACTCTTCAGGGTCTTATTAAATCTTTCCACAAGACCGTCAGTTTGAGGATGGTATACTGATGTGCGCAAATGCTTAATATTAAGGAGCTTGCATAACTCCTTGGTGACCTTTGACATAAAGGGGGTCCCTTGATCAGTAAGGATCTCCTTTGGAATGCCAGTACGGGAGAACGTATGGGCCAACTCTCTGGCACGAGGTTTTGAGGTGGTATTCCTCAGAGGTATGGCCTCAGGGTAACGTGTGGCATAGTCCACCACCACCAATATATATTGATGGCCTTAGGCAGACTTCACTAACGGGCCAACGAGGTCCATTGCGATCCTCTCAAACGGTACCTCTATTATAGGTAATGGCACCAGGGGACTCCTGTAATGGGGCATGGGAGCTGTTAGCTGACACTCAGGACTCACAGTATTGCTTCACGTCACCATGTACCCCTGGCCAAAAAAATCTTTGAAGGATACGCTCCTTTGTCTTTTCGCTACCCAGATGTCCCCCTAGTACATGCTTGTGGGTCAGGTCCAAGACCATCCTCCGAAAAGACTGCGGCACTACCAGTTGTTCCACTACCTCCACATGGACTTTGTCTACTTGATACAAAAGATCCTGGTTAACTGCCATCTGAGGAAACACAGTATTCGCCCCTGGATACTGAGGTTCCCCATTTATGACCTTGACATTTTCCCTTGCTTTTACTAGTGTGGGATCTCTAAGCTGAGCTGTCCCGAAATTATCCTGTGAGACCTCCAGGTCAGGCATAACAGCCACCTCTTCCTGTTCCTCAGTCTAACCTGCAAAAACGGCTAGGGGAAAATTCTCACCAGTTTCTAGGGTCACCCCTACTGGCTGAGCTGTGGTGTCAGGGTCAAACACTTCTGGACCAATAGCAGGGCACACATTACCATCATTACAATTATTTACCATGCCTGAAACCTTTGTATGCCACAAGTCCCAAAACAGGGGGAAATCTCTCCCCAAGATCACCGTATGCATAAGAGACCTCACCACCCTCACTTCATGGGAGGCAAGTCCACAAGAAGTCTCTAGTTTAACAAGGGCCGTGGAGTACACCTTGGTGTCCCCATGGATGCACAGGACCCCTATGACACGTCCGGTGACTGACGTAGGGTCTACTAGGCTGGCGTGCATAACCAAGCTCCCAGAGTCCAGTAGAGCCTCTACAGGATAGTCATTCACTTTGATATGACATATTTGATAACCAGTCTCTAATCTAAGACAGTCTTTGCTGAGCAAACTGGCCTTGTGATCAGAGACCTCCGCCTAGCCGAGTCGCAGTCCATTGGCTCCACTGAGAGCGGACAGTTAGCAGCAATATGTCCAGGTCCATGACACCGCCAACATAAGACGCGGCCGTGGTCTGCTTGACCCTCGGCCCTTGACCGGCCATTCCATATGGAGATTTTCCTCTCCTCCACATGTTCCCCCTCGGGTCCACCTCCCTTTAGGACACTTTTCACCCCCTCTGATATGGAACAGTCTTACCAGACACTCCGGTCGACTTGCTGTTCCCGGGGTTGGGGCGTCCAGGAGGCCCGGCTTGGAGTAAGTCCTCTGTGGCTTTATACCTCTTAACGAGGTTAACGAGCTGCTCCGCGTCTTTGGGGTCACCCTGCCCAACCCAGTACTGGATCTCTGGGGGCAGGGGGCAGATAAACTTGTCCACGACCACTTTCTCCACTATCTGCGCAGGTGTAGACTCCTCCAGCTGCAACCACTTCTTCACCAGGTGAACCAGGTCGTACATCTGTGAGCGGGCCGGTAAGTGGTCAGAGAAGGTCCAGTTATGCACCCGCCAGGCGCGCACGTTGGTGTTCACACCCAGGCGAGCCAGGATCTCACCCTTTAATTTAACATAATCCTGGGCCTCCTGCTCGCCGAGGTCAAAATATGCCTTCTGGGGCTCCCCAGTGAGAAAAGGCGCCACAACTTCAGCCCACTGAGCCACTGGCAACTTCTCCCACTCGGCCACTCTATCGAAGACCCTAAGATAGGCCTCAACATCATCGGTAAGCATCATTTTCTGCATAGATGACTGTACTGCGGCACGTGCGACGGGAAGCGAACTTGGCGTCCTCTGCACACTTTGCGCCACCGCCAGAACTTGCTCTTGGAGCTACTTGTTGATGTGCTGCTGCTCCTGTAGGGCGAGACGGTTAGCCTCTATAAGCAGGGCGTTCGTTTCCGCCTGGGTCCGCATGGCTTCTTCGTGCACCTTTTGCTGGTTTGCGGTCATCAACTGGAGGCTACTGTTTGCTTGTATCAGCTGCTTCAGAAGCTCATCCATCTTGACGGTCTCTGACTGCTGCGCAGCTGCCGCTTTTATCCAGGACATAAGGTTCTAGCACGATCCAGGCACTTTTCCACGGCTGTCGCCCTTAGCAATGGGTTTTCAGTTGCTGAAGAAACTGTGTGTGTCTCTTCAAGTCTGTTTGCCCGCATCCGAAGCACCATATGTGAGGGATCAGCGTCCAGAGCAGGTAGCAGGCTGGGCTTCCACAGACAGAGACAGTGACACACTGAGTAAAGTTCAGATCCAGGCTGTGCCTGGCTTTATTTATATGATAAATGGAAACAAAACAGGGCCTGAACTTCAGGCATAAAACATAACCTGCTCGGCTGAGCACTAACTACACACAAGACAGTCCTAACTATACCAGGGACACACTCAGTGACCCTGGGCAAAACTGCAAACATAAACAGCATGTGCTACTCACAATATGGCTCCAGCAAACACCAGCAGCCTTGACAGGCCTGCAGACTCAGGCTTTTATAGGCCTGACACCAGCCTCACCTGGTGCGTGGGAGTGGCCACCCACCCTTTTCTTTGACCACTCCAGAAAAGCGACCCGGACAAAGCGGACTGGAACCGCTAATACTAAACGTCAGTAACTACTGACACACATGAAAGTCGGCTTCCCTTCACCGAGCTCAGGCCACTGGTCCAAGGCCTCATAGGACAGCACTATACCTTCCCTCTAACCCACGCAAAAAAACTTTTTTTTTTTTACTGTCAAATATATATATATATAATATAAAATAATAAAATAGAGCAAAACAAAACAGCTTCAAGAGGCTTCGCCCACTTTCCGGTTAGGCTGTGGGCAGTTCTACAACAATGATTGGCATATCAACTCTGCTATTCCTAGCTGGTCCAATTAGAGGAAAATTAGTGCTGTAGATTTCTAAACAGTAGTGCACAAGACTAGAAAGCTATAAAGAGTTTGTTGGTACACTTATCCACAAATCCTAAATACAAAAATATATATATATAAGGCCCCGAAGGGCAAGGTGATAAACGGGGTATACATAGGCCCCAGAGTTCTTGCTCAGGTATGGCGAGACTAAGACATGTCACCGAGAGACCTGGCCTCGGTGAGGTAGAAGCCGTCACTTAGTTTGTGTCAGCTGCGTTAGGCGGTTGGCACATGTTTATCCAAGTAGTTTAGCTGTGGAAACACAGCTAAGTCCGGGTCCGGCTTTTACCAGGAGCAGTCAAAGAGTTGGGTGGGTGGCTGCTCCCCCATGTTCCAGTGCCAGGTTTTGTCTGGCTATATAAGTTAGCTAATCAGCTGACTGGGGTGTGTGTCTACAGTTACAGGCCAGGAAGCGGGGCCTGAGAGGCTACACCACAAGCTCCAACTACAAGTCAGTAGTAAGGACTACTTTTGTTTGGGTTAGTGCTCAGACGAGCAGGAGTTTTATTTTGTGTATATTTGTGTTGACAATCGTTTTGGCTGCCATATACTAAATAAACGCCGGACAAGAACCATGCTTCCACTACAAGGCTGTCTGTGTCTCCATTTGCCCTGGAACTTTGCTGTACCACCGAGCTTACCCCCTTACAAGTTGGTGGATGATGCGGGCATACGTTTAAGAGACTGTACTCTTGTGGAGACTTACACCCGTTTAACGGACAGTTGCTGAAATCCTATGTCCTGGGTAAAAGCGGCCACAGTGTCAAAAGCAGAGATGGTAAGCATGGAGGAACTAATAAAACAGCTGGTGCAGTCAAACCTCCACCTGAACAAGCCTTTTATTTGCACAGCAAAAAAACAAACGCACAGCAACGACGTGTGCATGAGGAAGCCATAAAGGCGCAAAGTGAAACCAACCTTCTGTTGGCGCAGGTTCACCAGAGAGCGGCGAAGGAGCAGCAACAGGTGAATCAGCCCCTGCAACAGCAGATACAAGCTTTGGCAGAAATAAAGGGGTGACTCAGGGGTTGCGACGGCACCCCGACAGTTTCGTGCAGAGCGCGCTCAGGAAAATGGCGGCAGAGGATGACGTCGAGGTCTATCTGTTCACGTTCGAAAGATTCACTGAGAGGGAACAACTACCCCAAGACCAGTGGGTGGATGTGCTCGCCCCCTTTCTGACGGGAGAACCCCAGAAGGCATACTTTGATTTACAGGTCCAGGATGCCAAAGTCTATACCAAGCTCCGGGGAGAGATCCTGGCTGGGGCTCGGAGAAAACCATGGCTGTTCGGGCACAGCGTGTGTACTCTGGGAGTACAACCCGAAAAACCTGCGGGGTCACAGATTGTATGACCCTGTTCCATCTGACAAGCAAGTGGCTTCAGCCGGAGGAGCTGACGGTCCGCACAGATCGTCAAAAGGGTGGTGTGTGACCGCTTATACGTGCCCTGCCTGTGGGATTCAACGCTGCCCAGGATACACCGATCCCAAAAAGCGGGGATGAGCTGGTGTCTGTCGTGGAGCTTTTTTACCCCCACAGAGGACTTCCTACAGGACTTGCATGCCCCAGGGAACCAGAGAAGACCATCAGCGGGTTTAAGACTTTTTCCTTTTTACTAGGGAGGGCGAGACTGTACAGCAAGGAGGGTGGCGCGCTGTCAGAACGCACCGGTAAACGGATGCCAAGTGCCAAAAAGGACTCTACTACTAGGCCCCATGGCCATGTAGTCTTCTGGCGCTGCCAGGGTCTGGGACATGGGGGCTGCTATCTGCCCACTTTCAAAATGGGGCCTATGGATTGTGACTTGGGAAGGCGCGGGGTGTATTATGCCAGGCCTGCTTACGCTGCCAAAGGGACAATATGGGTGACCGGCAGGTGTGCCCTGTCGAAGTGGAGGGTCATCCGGTAATGGCTCTTATGGACTCGGGGAGTCTAGTGACTTTAGTCCAAGCCAGTCTGGTACCTGCGACTAAAATCCAGACTCGGTGCTTGGGCGTTATATGTATTCATGGGGACATTAAGGACTATCCCACAGCCATGGTCACGGTGGAGGACTCCCTGTGGGTCAGTGAGCCATGAAGTGGGTGTTATTTGCAAGGACTTGCGTACCAATTTATTGTGGAACGGGATTTCCATTGTTTTGGAACATGTGGGAAAACAAGCAGGAGCAGGGTATTTTAAATCCGAAATACGTTTAATGTGTGTAACCCTGTCATGTCAAGCTTTCCCCCCTGAAGTGGGAGATTTTCCTCTGGAGGCCCTGGCAGGGGACTCAAAATGAAACTCCCCTGAGATAGAGTTCTCGAGTTTCAAATTCCCAGGGGAAACTTTGGTACCGGGGCAATTAAGGGATCCTAATTTAGTGAATGCCTTTAAAAATGTGAAGGTTTCAATGGCGGTCCTCCAAGACCGGGACACTGAGTTGGGGTATCCCCTTTTTGCAGTCCAAAATGACCTCCTGTATAGAATAAAAAAGACTCCGACTGAGGTCATAGAGCACTGGTTGGTACCCAATCAATATTCGCTCGGTATGGAGCTAGGTCATTCCCATGTGCTGGGTGGGCACCTAGGGGTGGAAAAAACCCGGGAACGTATAGAGCAGAATTTTTTCTGTCCAGGGATTTATAGGGCCATAGAGGACTTCTGCCAGTCCTGTCCAGATTGCCAAATTTATGCCCCACGGGCCAAAATTTCCCCGTAATCCACTGATTCCACTACCCATAATTGAGGTCCCGTTCGAACGTATCGCCATGACCCTAGTAGGCCCACTCCCAAAGTCGGGAAGGGGTCACCAGCACATATTAGTCGTGCTGTATTATGCCATCCGATACCCAGAAGCCATCCCTCTTAGAAATACGTCATCTAAAGTCATTGCACGCGAACTGTTTCAGATGTTCACCAGAACCGGCATCCCTAAGGTGATCTTGACAGACCAGGGGACCCCCTTTATGTAAAAAATTACCAAGGAGCTATGTCGGCTCCTGAACATCACCCATCTGCGTACGTCCGTGTATCATCCTCAGACGGATGGCCTGGTAAAACGCTTCAACCGAACTCTAAAAGGGATGTTAAAAAAGGTAGTGGACAAAGATGGGAAGGACTGGGACCGTTGCTACCATACTTAATGTTTTCCACGAGAGGTTTCCCCCCAGGCGTCCACGGGTTTCTCCCCGTTTGAACTTTCTGTATGGTGGCATCCCAGGGGCTATTAGACATGGCTAAGGAAACCTGGGAACAGGAGCAAACCCCACACCGCATTGTTATTGACCACATGGCGGATATGCAGGACAGGATTGCGGCAGTTTTTGCCAATCGTTAAAATAACACATTCAGCAAGCTCAGGGAAACACAGGCCAAAAATATACAATAGGTCTGCGAGGGTCAGGTTATTTAAATCAGGTGATCGTGTGTTGGTTTTAGTGCCGACCGTAGAGAGTAAATTCCTCGCTAAGTGCCAAGGTCCCTATGAGGTCAGGGAAAAAGTAAGCGAGGTAAATTACAAGGTATACCAGCCAGGGAAAAGAAAGCCCCTTTCAAATTTTACCATATCAACCTACTAAACCCTGGAAGGACAGAGAAAGGTTCTTTATAGCAGAAAAAGGGTGGCCAAGAAAGTACCAGCACTGATTACCCGAGGTCCGTATTTTCACAGTCATTGTCAGCAGTTCAGATACAAGAGGTCAGAGAGTTCCCGCAGAGGAATAGAGAGACCTTCTCAGAAGTACCAGGTCGGACAAATATTATCGAGCATGACATTTTGACAGACCCCGGCCAAAAGGTGAGGCTAAGGCCATATCGTGTGCCAGAAGCTCAGAGGAAGGCTATCTCAGAGGAGGTACAGAAAATTTTATCCTTGGGAGTTATAGAGAGGTCAAAAAGTGGCTGGGCAAGTCCAATTTGTCCTTATTTCCCTAAACTGATGGCAAATCTCAGGTTTTGTAATGACTTCCGGAGGCAAATGAGGTGTCAAAGTTCGACGCCTATCCATGCCAGGGTGGACGAAATTTTATTGAGCGGCTGGGCCCTGCAAGATATATACCACCCTTGGGCCTGTCCAAAAGGTTACTGGCAGGTGCCACTCACCAAGAGGCAAAGGAAAAGACCGCTTTTTTACGCCATGATGGCCATTTTCGTACATAGTACTCCCTTTTGGCCCGCATGGGGCCCCAGCCACTTATCAAAGACTTATGGATATAATCCTACTGCCCCATAGAGCATATTTCAGCGGCCTACCCTTTGACGATGTGGTCATTTTTTAGCACAGACTGGGAATCGCATTACGTAAGGTCCAGGCAGTGGTAGACTCTATCCGGGAGGCTGGTATGACAGCAAACCCCAAAAAGTGTGCGATTGTTCTTGAGGAAGCTCGCTACTTGGGGTACAATATTGGGACGTGGGGTTATTAAACCACAAATGGAAAAAAGTCGAGGCTTTTTAAAAATTGGCCACAACCAGTTTCCAAAAAAAAAAGGTGAGAGCCTTTCTAGGGATCGCTGGATATTTATCGGAGTTTGTCCAAATTTTGCCACCATCCGCAAGCTCCGCTGACAGACCTTACAAAAGGGGCTAAGTCCAATAGGGTAAAATGGGGGGGAGAAGTCAGAAGAAGCCTTCCAGAAATTAAAAGAGGTCTTATGTAAGAGGCCAGTGTTAATTGCACCCCCACTTTAAAAGGGAATTTATAGTACAGGCAGATGCCTCTAATGTTGGTTAGGAGCAGTCCTGTCACAGGTAGTTAATGGTGAAGTACACCCAGTGAGTGGTCTACCAAAGCAGGAAGTTAACATCGGCGGGGGAAAAAATTACGCCATAATTGAGAGGGAGTGCCTGGCTCTTAGTGGGCAATTGAGTCCTTAAGGTACTATTTGTTGGGCAGATATTTTAGGCTGGTCACCGATCACTCACCTTTAAAATGGATGGCCCAGAATAAAGGCAAAATGCTAGGGGTTTCCAGGTGGTTTCTTGCCTTACAGGACTACAAATTCTATGTGGAACATCGTCCTGGATCAAAAGCAAGGCAATGCAGACGCGTTGTCACATGTCCCTTGTCTGAAGGGACAGTGTGCTCCTCCCCACAGATTGAGCAGGGGGGGGGGGATATGTACGGCCCCCAAGGGTGAAAAGGGGTATTTCATGGGCCCCAGAGTTCTTGCTAGGTATGGCAGAGGGCTAAGACAGTCACCGAGAGACCTGGCCTCGGTGAGGTAGAAGCCGTCACTTAGTTTTGTGTCAGCTGCATTAGGCGGTGGCACATGTTTATCCAAGTAGTTAAGCTGTGGAAAAAACAGCTTAGTCCGGGTCCGGCTTTTACCGGGAGCAGTCAAAAAGTTGGGTGGGTGGCTGCTCCCCCATGTTTCCAGTGCCAGGTTTTGTCTGGCTATATAAGTCAGCTAGTCAGCTGACTGGGGTGTGTTTTTTACAGTTACAGGCCAGGAAGCGGGGCCTGAGAGGCTACACCACAAGCTCCAACTACAAGTCAGTAGTAAGGACTACTTTTGTTTAGTTAGTGCTCAGACGAGCAGGAGTTTTAAATTTTGTGTATATTGTGTTGACATTTGTTTTGGCTGCCATATACTAAAAAAAACGCCGGACAAGAACGTGCTTCACTACAAGGCTGTCTGTGTCTCCATTTGCCCTGGGGCTTGTTGTACCACCGAGCTTACCCCCTTACAATATATATATATATATATATATATATATATATATATATATATATTGTAAGCTTGCACAGCTCTGGGATCACCGCATGAGTCCTTCAGGCATGAGACAGAGGCAGAAGTCAGGTATAAACGGTCCTTGGGTTTATTTCATAACCAGAACACAACGGATGGCAAACATGCACAGCAAAACATAAACAAAATACTTGCTCGTCTGAGCGCTTACTGACAATGGCGTAGTTCCCTCACTAGCGCCTTGTTGGTCCAACACTGGTTTCCCCTAGTGTGAACACCTCCAGCCCAGAAGGTAGACTGAAGATACAGCCGACGCCCAGTCAGCTTACCTGCTGACCTTTTATACAGCCAGGAAAACCCGGAGTGGAGCCATGGGGAGTAAGCACCCACCCTGCTCTATGCTTACTCCCAATGAAAGGCCAACCCGGGAATGGCTGGTAGCCATACTAACAGATTAAACATAGGTCAACAGTTTGTACTGTCGACATCTATTTATCAACGGCCTTTCACTCCACCAAGGCTCCTTATCTTGGTGGCATGCGTCCTGGACTCCCCAGACATATGTCCAGAACCTGGCTGGGATATATACTCCCTTGTAGATCTTCCCAGCTGCGGCCTTACAATATATAGTATTTATACATAAGATCCAAGTCTTATCTTAAATCTGACCTGATATTTATGTCTGCCTGAATATAGTGCTGAAGCTTAAATTCACTTGCACTGTCAGTTGGAAGGAAAAAAGAGCATAGCAAAGTCAGGAAAATACAATGTGATGGAATATCACAAGTCCAAGGTTACATATATAGAGATGTTTTATGTGCATAATCAGATACAAGGTTTTATGGATACATATCACTAGCAAGAGACTTGCTCTAGGCAGTACTACTTCAGAGTTGATCAAATATATACTGCTTCAGCATTCGGCAATCTGTGTATTACAGAAATTTGTACTCAGTTCTCATCAAGAGTTTGTTGCAGCAGCATGGATAAAAGCTTTTTGAATCATTCGTCTATCATTTATACTGAAAGGGCAAGGTTATTTAAAGACGTTTTTCTTAAATGGATTTTATGGTGTAAATCAATGACAAATAGAAACACAAACAATTTTACAGACTTGCTTTGTAAAATAATTCAATTGAGGGGAACTGTGCAGGTAACTTTCCAGTAAAAGTTTCTGTGACATATTTCCATGAAAAAGAATCTGTAAAAACTAATATTTCAAAGTACATTAAAATAACATCAACTTTATGGAAGACATACAGACAGAAAATGCTTTACCTTTCCCCATTGTCTTGTGAATTGGATAAAACACCACACACTATAAAGCTTTTAAAATACCTAGTAAAAATGCATCATGTTCAACATGTTATTAATCACTTCAGGACCAACGAACAACTTAAAACGTCAAGCCAATCTAGTGACTTTGTGAGTCTGCAAGGATGCTGCATAGCGTCCCTGCAGAGTCATAGCTGCACAGAGATTGTGCAGCTGTTGAAGTGAAGAGCCAGCTGTCAGCAACGGCCGGTTTTTCCCAAGAAAAAAACTTTTTTAAATTTTCCCAAAAAAATACCGGGCCCTAAAAGCAAAAAAAAACACTCAGCATTATTGAGGAAAATGGTAATACAGAAGGTAAAACAGAGTGCGTGCATGCAACTACGCCATTTTTCGCCTGACATAATAATAATAATAATAATATTCTGCAGCACTTTACAATCTGGAGGGTATAAGTACAAGAAAAAAAGACAGATATTATACAGTAAAAATTACTTACCGATGAGATACAAGTAAAAAGGGGGCAAATTTCGTTCAAACGAAGGGGAAATTTCTTTTTTAGAATTTCAGGAAAACTTGGGTTTCTAACGAAATCAAAATTTGGGGTGATTCGCGGGAACAAAAGTGTGCTTTTAAAAGGGTTTTAAAAATGGGCGAAAAAGGCTTTTACATGGGAAAAGCACTCTGGGGGGAAAAAAAGGGGCATGGGCCGGGTTTGACATGTGCAGAAAAAAACCCAATCAAGGACCGGGGGGAAATTCTGGGGACGTCCCCCCGCACTATATAAGGCCCCGAGGCGCCCGGGGGAAGCTCACCCCCTCCACTTTAACTGACAGGGAAGGGGGTTTGCGCGGGTTTTGGGCCTTTTAAGAATTTTTTTTTTAAACACAGCGATTTTGGTGGGGTTTTCTCAGCTTGTCTCAAAACCCTGTTTCTGAATGTTTATTTCTGTTTTTTTTGGGGGGTATTGGACTGAAACCCCAGTGTGCGTCCACGGGCAGCTGCTTCTTTTTAATTTTCCAAAGGGGGAATCTAACCCAGTTTCCTTTTTGTATTAATTTAAAAAAACAGCTTTTTTTACAATACAAATCCCCACTTCCCTTTTTTTCCCTTGCTAAAATTCTTTTGGGCGAAATTTCCTTCCAGGGGTTAATTAAGCGTTTTTTTTGCGGGGTTTTGCTGACAAAAAAAAAACCCTTTCTTTTTCAACCCCAAATATTTTATTTTTTTGGTAGCCTAATTCAAAAGAAAAGGGTTTAAATTACAATTTTACCCTTCTTGTTGTGGGCGTAAAAAAATAAAACCTTGTAACACGCTAAAAACACTATTTTGGGGTTTGGCTAAATTTCTATTGCGAAAAATTACATCCGGGGTTAATTAAGCGTTTTTTGCAGCTGTGTTTGCAAAAAAAAAACCGCTTTTTCCCCAACGAAAAAAAAAATTTTTATATTTTTTTTGGGTAGCCTAATTCAAAGAAAAGGGTTTTAATTACAATTTTACCCTCTTTTTTGTGTGGCGTAGAAAATACGCCTTGTAAACGAAAAAAGTACTAGTTTGTGGTGGCAAAAATTCATTGGCAATTTAAAATCCGGGGGGTTAAATTTTAACTTTGGGTTTTTGGGGGTGTGAGAAAAAAAATTAAAACCGTCTTTTTAAACCCAAATAAATTTTTTTTTTTTGGTGGGGGGCCTAATTCACAAGAAAAGGGTTTAATTAAAAATTTTTACCCTCCTTGTTGGGGTGGGAAGGGAAAATACACCTTTGTAACACGCTACAAAGTCCTTTTTGTGGTGGCTAAAATTATATGCGCAATTTAAAACCGGGGGTTTAAATTAAGCGTTGTTTTGCTGGGTGGGGAAAAATTAAACCGTTTTTTTCAACCCAAAATTTTAAAAAAATTTTTTTTTTGGGGTACCAAATTTCACAAGAAAAAAAGTTAATTACAATTTAATCTCTTTTTTGTGTGGGGTGGGAAAAATACACCCTTGTAACACGCTACAAAGCAACAGTTTTGGTGGCTCAATTCTATTGCGAAATTTTTAAATCCGGGGGTTAAAATTTAAACGTTGTTTTGTGCTGTGTTTGACAAAAATAAACCGCTTTTTCAAAACCACCCGAAATATATACATTTTTTTTTTGAAACATAATTCACAACAAAGGGTTTTAATTAACCTTTTTTGTGTTTTTTACTTTTTGAAAAAACACACGGGTGCTTGAAAAAACGACACAAAAACAAGTAAATTTTTCCGGGCCATTTGTGGAGGGGAAAATTTAAAATCCGGGGGTTTACCCCAAGCTTGTTACGGGGTTTCATTTGGAGTAAAAAACGGGGTTTGTATATTTATCATATACAGATGCTTTCATCAAACAGGTCTGTTTTTTTTTGAACAAAACAGTATTCAAAGAGAGGGGCAGCTCTGAAAACTGCGAGGGCAGGGGCACAAACTTTTCTGAAAGGGGCCCCGGCCCGAGCACAGAAAGGGGGACGTCGAAAGCGGGGGGTCACTCGGTGGGCCCACAAAAACCCGCTGTCATCTAGGGCCCCGTGTGTTTTTTCAAAAAACCCCAAGGGTTTTTGGGTTTGGGTTTTGACTGGGGTCATCCTCTTCCTCCCAGATACATCTGAAAACCCCCACCAAAGTCGGTGGGAAACCTCAGACAAAAACCCACTTAGTTGGCAGGGGCCCGGGAGGGGTAGGGGCCCCCCACCTTCCCTCACCCCGCCTCTCCCCCCTTTCCAGCCCCTAAAGCCAGGGAAATTTTACAAATTGGGGTCGGGGGCTCAGCCCCCCACTATATAGCGAGGAGAACTTTTGGGGGAGGCAGTCAGCGCTATTGGCACCCAAAGGGAAAAGGGGGCCAAATTACCCCCCCCACTTCTTGCAGTGGGCCCGGCAAAGAAATAGTTGTGGAAGTGGCATGGGGGGGTCTTGTGGTGGGGGAGGTCCCCCTGGGCCCTTACCAAAAAGGGTTTGGATGAGGACAAAATGACGATAAAACCCGAAAAAAAAGATTTTAACCGACGACTTGGGAGCCCCGTGGTTAAGCAAGGGCATTCATGTCAGGAAAAGGGGCTTCAGCTTGCCCCTTTCCGGCAGGGGCGCACCCAGAAAGGGTGGGTTTTTGGGGGGGGGGCCCGGGGAAGTCAGCAGGGTAGCAGCAGTGGGGGGTTTGGGGAAACCAACCCGGCACGGGTAGAAAACCCGCTTCGAGGTTCCAAGAGTAGCGGCCAGGGGCTCGGGAGGGGGAAAAAAAAAAAAAAAAAAAAAAAAGGCGGCGGCGGGTAGTCACTCATTGCGGAGCGTTGGCGGAAAAATCACAAACCCCGGCCGGGGTTGTGGCGGGTTCTTTGTAAGACCCCCGGGAGGAGCCGAATTGGGTTTTATGAGAATCTTGGGCAGAAAGTAAGCGTGGCCGGGGAGCAAATTTGGCAAAAACCCCTGCGTCCCCAAATCACCGTCCCCACCCGGGTGGCCTGGGAAAAAACCGTGGCTCAGATGTGGGGCCCAATCCGCCGCTGCGGGCAGCAACAGGGGGCCCCAGGGCACGCATGCCATTTCACCAGTCGGGCTCCACCACCTAGCAAAAGGCAGCTTTTTCCCTTTTTGGACATCCCCTCCCGGCCCCAAAAGCTCCTGCTCCTCGCTAATCTTTGGCCCCAGAAGTCTTCCCAGAGGGGGCGATTGTAAAGGACAACAGAAAAGAAAACCAACCACCCAAAGGTTTCACCCGCGGGACCATGCCCTTTTCCAAATTTTTTTGGTTTTTGGCAGTCCCCCCCCTTTTTCCAAATGGTGGACTCGGGCACCATTCAGAGAATAATGGCTTTCCCCGGGGCCCAAATTTGGAATTTTCCAAACCCCGTAATTTTTTTTCCCCAAAAAAAGGCAGAACCAAAATTCATAAATATGTAAACAGAAAGTGGGTTTCAGTCCTTGAGTTTAAATGGGTTTTTTTTCCCAAAAGGTTACACGGAAAGCAGGACGTTTTGGAGCTGTAAAAAGGGTTCAGGGCCAGTACATGCCTTTACGGCCCCTGGGTGAATTTTCTTCCTCCCAGGCAAAACCAAAAATCTTGGACAGGGGGAAGCCGCTTTCTTCCCCCCACGTTTTTCAAAAACTGCTGTTTCCTGCCCCCAATGCCCCCCTCCTCCCCTCCACCACCACCACCATCTCACCTCCAAAAGAAACGCTCCATCATACCACATTGGTGGGTGCACAGGGGGGTCACGCAGTTCTACCCCCTAAACTTGCCCCGGCGAACGAAAATCACACAGGGGGGAAAATGCTCCGCGTCATGCAGCAAGAAAAACGATTTGGATGTTTCCCCCCTTTTTCCGCGCCAAAGCAAATCGGAACCCCGGGGGACGGACAAAAGGGAGGAACATGGTGTCCGGGCTGCAAACCCGGGGGGATGGTCCCCTGCGCCCGATGGCGCACGTTTTCCCAAACGGTTGTTTAAAAAAGGGTTCCCGAAGTCTTTTCCCCCGATCTTCGAACTTCTGAAAAAAGGGGGCCCGGAAAAAAGTGCATGCACTTTATCCATTTTGTACAAAAGCCCGGAACACCCCCCGAGTTGCAGCGGCCCCGAAACCCGGGCCCCCCCCCAAAACCCCCTTGAATGCGATGTTTTTCCCCGTTAAAATTCCCGCCTTTCACATGTTGGGGCCACTGATGAACAGGAAAAGGCCAAAAATTTAAAGATTTTTTTATTTAACCCGGGGAAAAGAAGGGACTCCCCTGTGTAACTTTGATGTCACCAGTGGCAAACTCATGCGTGACAACCCGCCGTTTTTTGAGGGGCCCTTCGAGGGGGGCCACGTTATTTTTCAGTTTGCCAAAGGGCTACGGGTTTAATAACGGCATTCCCACTGCTTCATGTCCTGGGAAAAGATTCGGGAAAAAAACTGTCTGGGCAAGGGGGGGAGAAAGGGGGCGACACATCCTTGGGGGCCACCCTAGTCCGGTGGGGACTGAAATGGGGAGGAGGAGGGCAATTTGGGGCAAACCCGTCTGGTGAAATGATTTGGTTTTTTTACCCGGGGGGGACAAAGGGAGGAGAGGAGCAGCCCCGGAGGGGGGTGGATGGAGATGAGGGAAAACAAAGGGAGAAAAGACTCCCCAACACCGGGCGTTTTACCTGGAAATGGAGGCAGGGAGCCCCTCGGAGTCACTTTTTTTTAGATGTTTCCCCCAGCATCATTTGCCCTTTGGTAGTAAAAGCCGAATAGTCAGCCCTCCGCAGAGGGATGCTTTTGGCTCTCCCCCACCCCATTGGACCCTTCGGTACCCCGGGCCCCCAAAGGGGGGCCTTTTTCCCCGCTTTTGAGGGGAAGGGGAAAACAAACTCAAATAACCCATTTGGGGAAAACCTCCGTAATTAAAAATTTGGGCCCCGGGTATGGCGGCAACGTCCCCCCTCCCGACAGGTCTGACCGGGGGGTTCCTCAGCGCTCACGTACTACTGCCCGCGGGGGGGGGCGGGGAAGGGGGGGGGGTAGGAGCAGACCAGCTCCACAGCAAGGAAAAAATAAAATCTGGAGTCACTAATGAGCAATTTTCCTTTACCCCGCCTATGAGGAGGGGGAGTAAACCCGCAGCAGCAGCAGGGGCATGGGGGCCCTTCCCCAAACCCAAAAGGGTTGTGGCCCCACTTTGGGCAGCACTCTGCCCCCCCCCAGTTTTGAAGTTTTCCGCTTTTGGGGCTAAATTTGGGGGAGCCAAACGGATTTTGTGGCCGCAAATTCCGGTTTTGCAGTGGAAAAAAAGTTTCCCCCGCCCGGGGGATTTTAAAAAATGTGGGAAACAAGCGGGGGGTTTTTTAGTGCGGGGGGCCCCTCGTTTCCCCAAGGGGAGAACCCCTTGTTCCCCGGGAAATGTTGAAAGACTGACCTTTTTTCCCGAAGAAACAGGCGTGGACGGCCAGGAAATTTCCCCTCCCAATGCCCCTTTTGGCGTCAGTCTGGGTTCAAACAAAACCCGCCTCCCCCACTATTCTGATGCCGGGCCCCCCGCCTGATGCCCCACATTGCTTATGTTTCTCCATCGCCTACCCCCCGTCTTTACCCGGGACTGGTTTGCCACCCAAACCCAACACTCGTTCCCTTTTCCACTCATGTGCCCCAAAGCTGTGCCCGCTTTTGCTTTTTGCCGGGGACCCTCCCACTGTGTCTTGTGCCACTCTGCGGCCTGGTACTGTTTTGGGCCCCCTCCCGAATGTAAATTTTGCCCCCTCGGGCCTATTTCGGTTTTCCCTGCATCCCCCACTCTCTTTTCCCTTGTGCCACGCCTGGGCCTAAACTGCGCCGCTTTTTTTCCTCCCCCCAGGCATTTTTTGCCGCCGTGGCCTAATTTCTAATTTTTTCCCACCTGCAGAATGTCATTGTGCCAATTTTCTGACCTTTTGCGCGCCGTGACTCCTGTCGTGCCCCCCCACACTGTGTCCTTTTTGCCACTGTCCCGACCTCATGCTGCTGCCGGGCTGGGCTGGCCCTCCACAATGGGCCCCTTTTTTTTTTTTGCCACCTCCAAATTTGTCATTGTGCCACTGTCTGACCTCCTTTCTGAAGTGGTGCTTTCCGTTGGGCCCCCCACACTGTGTCATTGTGCCAGTTTTGGGCTTAATTTCTGCTGCCGTTGCTTTTTTTCCTTTCCTTTTTCCTCCACACTGTGGGCATTTTTACCACTTTTTTGGCCTTTCCCTTTTTTTTCAGCTCCGAATTTGCATTGTTGCCCTGCCTGACCTCATTTTTTTGCCCGCCCCCGGGACCCCACACTGTGTCATTGTGCCACTCTGCGGCCCCCGGTACTGGGGTTTTCCACTTCCGAATTTCATTTTTTTTTTTTTTTTTTTTTCCACTGTCTGACCTTGCTGCTGTGGCTGCCGCCGTCACCTCCACACTTTCACAAAATGTTCCCCCCTGACTCTCAGTTTGTTTTTTTCCACTTTTTTGCCATATTTATCAGGCTACTTTCCGCTTCAGTTTTTTGGTCAGTTTTCCCCCCATAATGCCCAGGGCATTTTAAAAATGAAGCGATTCTAAGGCGGCGGCATCGTGCGGTCTACTAAAACACAACATGTATGAGACAAAACCAAGTCCCTCTCATTTTTAAAAGCATGGCAAAAAAAGTTCTAAAACCCCCCTGCGGGGCTCTGGCACCCTGGAAATAGCGTTTTTTAAACGTGATCTGCCAAAGAATTGGCCGAAACAATTTTGCGGAAAATTGGCGAAGTGCCAACCCGAATTTTTTGAGAAATTCGCCCTCCAAATACAAGGTGTTTTAGGGCCCTGTTCGCAAAACCCCCAAAACTATTAGGGTGTTTTGGGGTGAGACGAAGGGGAAAAGTGGTTTACAAGGGTCCAGCCAGTTACATAAAAATGGGGGGGGTTTAATAAAAATTGGAGTACCGCCCCCCAAACAAACCATAAAAAGATATTTCCAAGGTAGGGAGTAAACAAATGGTTTGCGCTAAAGGTGGGGCCTTTTTAAAACCAATAAATGGGGATTTATTATTTTTTCTTTATAAATTTCTATGTTATTATAAAGCATGCAAAACCTTTTATTATTGAACAAAATTTTTTCTAAAGATTAATCGGGAGGCATCCTGGATCCCCAATTAGTTTCCAGTTCCCTCGAAAAATTTTTAAACCGGTTTTTTCCAAAAAACCCTCTCTGGAGTTTGGTTCTCCCTTTAAACCCATAGAAAGAGAAATAATTTAAATTTCCCTGATGCTCATCTACAAAATTTTTGAAGCATACGATTTAAAGGTTTGTTTATTTTGTATTTCCAAAATGTGTTTCGCAATACAGGTTTTTATTTTTCATATGGTACAACCTGCATACATTTTTTTGCAGTATGTGCAATGAAAAAACATACATCGCATGATCAGTGTTACAATTAATAAATGTCTTTACATGAAAAACCCGATCATTGATGTCTGTTTTCTGCATATAATTAAGTGGTGCAATTCATGTGTCCTCAACTAAAGGAACCCTTAATCCCTTAACGACTGCCCACCGACTTTTAGCGGTAGGCATTACAGGTCATACGCCTGCAGCGACATCTTTTGGCGTTGCTGCAGACTTCGGGGTTTGCGGCCCTGCGCAGTTCCCTG
This sequence comes from Phyllomedusa bahiana, assembly GCA_025379985.1. NCBI lineage: Eukaryota > Metazoa > Chordata > Amphibia > Anura > Hylidae > Phyllomedusa > Phyllomedusa bahiana. The sequence goes on from JAODAL010003277.1 coordinate 63,359, forward strand.
CGCAGCTCCTGCAAGCACCTTGAAGCAGGGGAAACCTCCACTCCCCTGCGCTTAACTCTTTGATTGCCGTAGTCAGGGATCTCAGCATAATCAACGGGCTTTCACCTCCTCTGTCGGTTTATCAGGTCTCCTGGTGAACCAACAGAGGCCGGGGGATGCCTGCACAGTCAGCCCTTGGGACCTAACGTAGCCCCAAAGACTGTCTGTGTAACAAGAGAGTGATCATTCACACTGTGTCAAACTGACAGAGATTATAAAGTATTAGCATATATGAGTATGTTAACACATTACTAAGTGTAAAAAAATATATATAAAACAGTTATCCCTTCATGGGAATTTAAACAAAAGTGAAAAAACTAATAATAAATAAATATTATATAATAATGTGTAGTAATAATAATAATAATAATAATAATAATAATATTTAATAAAAATAATGGTGCATAAATTACACACACACACACACACACATACACACACAAACACACACACACACACACACACACACACACACACACACACACACACAAAAACCCCACACATGTTAGGTATCCACACAACTGTAATAACCTGTAGAATTAATCTAACAAGTTATTAAATGTGAAATGTGAATGATGTTGTAACGGTCCCGGTTGTAGGAGTGGATCCACTAGACCCCCGCAAGCGATGGTGTAAGCCACACCAGGGAGCGGAGTCTAAGTAGATCCCGGTATTCACCAGAGCCCACCGCAAAGCGTGATGGACTTGCTGCGGCGGGAGTCTATCAGGTCACTATACTCGACGTGACTTGATTGCGGTGGCAGCCAAGGTATAGCGTGGTACAGAATCGTAGGGCAGGCTCGTAGTCGGGGACAGGCAGTAAGGTCAGGGCAGGCGGCAGAGGTTCGTGGTTGGGGATAGGCAGGAAGGTCAGGGAAGGCGGCAGAGGTTCATGGTCAGGAAACGGAGGCAAACGGTACGGTACACAGAAGATCAGGACAACACTTCAAGGAACGCTTTCTCTATAGGCAAAGGCACTAAAGATCCGGCAGAGAGTGGGTGGAAGCACCCCGGTAATGTAGAGGCAGCGCCCAGCAATTACCCAATTACCGGTGCGCTGGCCCCTTTAAATTTCACAGAGCCGGCGCACGCGCGCCCTAGAGAGAGGGGGCGCACGCCGGGCAGCAGGAGGCTGCAGACAGACAGGAGCGCGGCTGCGTGAGTACCGGCGCGCAGGGGAGCGAGGGCGCCCGTCGCCCGACACCCGGGCAGCGGCAGCACTCGCCCCAGAAGCGGGGACACGGGGCACCCGCAGCCCAAGTTGCAGGCAGCGGCGCCATTCGCAACATATGTAAAAAAAAAAACAATTTGAAAAAAATTGAAAAAAGATCTGAAATATTTTATAGGTGACCTTAAACTATTCCCCCAAAAAGTACAACTTGTCCCGAATAAAACGATGCCTCATACAATTGCGTCATTTAAAAAATTAAAAAGTTACGACTGTTGAAACGCAAGGAGGCCAAACTAAAGAAAATGTGCTGGTCATTAGTACTTTTCAGGTGTTTGGCTTAAAGGGTTAGAGGATAACCATGTTTTCTGTTGTTTGTTATGCTGACCATATGAACTAGGAGAAATATAATTGGCTATCGTTTTGTTTCTTTTTGGTACACATTTGACTCCTAAGTCCAAGATTTTTGTATGAGTAAAGTATGAGTATGGGTAAACGCCGAAAAAATATTTGTTTGATGCTGTTAAATTGTTTGCTATATTTCTGGTCTCTATGAAAAACAGGTTAAAATTATTCTAGACCAGACCTGGGCACCGTATGGCCCGCAGGCCACATCCGACCTGCTGACTAGCTGGATGCGGCCGGTGGGCCGTAAGATGTCCAGGTCTGGTCTCAGCACTACCCAGCCATGGCAGACCATCAGCGCTTCTGTTAATATGCCTGCTGGTTGTGTGGGCAATGGCGCGATGAAATGAGCTCATTGCGCCACCGCCTCTCCTCGGCCGCACAGCCGTCACTCTGCTATGCGGTTGAGTAGCTGCCAGAGGAGCATCCCAGCGCTGGTGGCGTGATGACATCATCACGCCGCCAGTGTCGAGCAAAAGAGAAGCATGTTCAGCTGGAGAAGGAGGTAAGCATTATTATTATTTTTATTGGTGTTTAATATACCTGCCTGACTGAGGGGCATTATACCTGGCTAATGCGCCATGTCGAGGCAAAAGAGCTAATGTTCAAGCTGGAGAAGGAGGTAAGCATTATTATTATTTTTATTGGTGTTTAATATACCTGGCTAACTGAGGGGCATTATACCTGGCTAATGGCAAACTGAGGGGCATTATACCTGGCTAATGACTAACTGAGGGGCATTATACCTGACTTATGGCTAACTGAGGGGCATTATACCTGGCTAATGGCTGAAGAGAAATTATAATAGGCTAAGTGAGGGGGGCCTATATAAACTTGCCTAAGTGAGGGTACCTATATATACCTACCTAACTGAGGAGAAGAGTTATAGAACTACCGAACTGAGGGAACTTACATACTTATGAGTAAGGAGCTGCTGAAAAAGTGAGGATTCTAAGATGTGTGGGAGAAGTCATCATGGCGGTCTGGGCCAAAAGTTAAAAAACAAGGGGAAGATGACCACTTCATCCTGTGCTGGTTCCTGGTCCAGGCTCAGTTGGGTGACACTGGAGTTTTGTGCCCCTGAAAGAGACGTTAACTACACTGGCGGCAAGATGTTAAGGAGGTTGTCCCTGCCATCCATCTCTCAGGAGCAGGTGAGGGGAACACACCATTAACTTGTTACACTGTTATCAGATGAGGGGGGCACATAGTTTGCTGCTTTAACCCTTTACTTTCTTGTCTGGTTTGCCTCTTGCAGAACTTTCTGTCCAACATTTTACATTTACAGAAAGTTTTGCAGGATGTATGGTTTACTCTACTGAAGGGCAACCTACCAAACCTAGCTACCTACCTATGCTAATTGTGGCCAGAAGCAAGGTGTAATATGGGATTGCCTGAATAACAATATACTGTAGTACACAAGTATCGTAGTATATTGTACTAGCGATCACTTGTACAAATACCCAGGTGAGACAGGAAAAGAAAAGGTTTAAAACTACATTATTTTTAAATGTTTCCGCCATAAAAAATGTCAGGATTGTCTTTGTGTCAGCACCTCACTTTCGCTATAAAGTTGGAATGAAAAGTCATATGTGCCCTAAAATGGAAAATGATACAAATAAAAACCCTAACAACCCATCCTTGACACAGATGAGCTGACAGAAGAGGTCATTGGTCTAAGAAAAAACTAGTAAAACACATTAAACACTCTTTATAAATCTGGTATTGAAAGAATTCTATATCATGTAGTAAGTTTCCACAAAAATAAACCCCAAAAACGAGTTTTTCCCCCGCTCGCACTTTGTTTTGTTTTATTGTGGCCCTCTAAAACCATTACATTTTCTCATGTAGCCCCATAGGAAAATTAATTGCTCGCCCCTGTTCTAGACGATGGTGTAACCTACAGGGAACTACCAGGTAATTCCACACAGGTTTTTGATAACAAATTGGAAAAACTTTTAATGGAGTGCATAGTATTGGGAGCACTATCCACAAAAGAAGAATAATGTTCATTACCAAAAAATCCCATTACTCCGATACTTTACGGAGTTCCCAAGACACCCAAAAATGTTTTCCTCCTAATTTAAGACCAATCATTTTGGGGGTGAAATCTTTGGAGGAGCGTCTTAATGTTTGGGTTGATAGACTACTTCAGCCTTTGGTCAAATGAACCCCAGGATATCTCAGGGACAGTAAACCTGTCCTACCAACATTTGAGGACTTTGATTGGAACCAAAACTATAAATGGGTTACTTGTGACAAGGTAGGGCTGTACTCCTGTATACCACATGAATTGGCTTGTATTGCAGTATAATACCATTTGCTTGAAAATAGCAGGAATGATAAAGGAGTACAACAATTTCTACTTATGGCCATATCATTTCTCCTGGAGAATATCTATATCTTTAACCCTTTAATGACCGCCCACCATCTTTTGATGGCGAGCATTTCATGTCGTTTGTCTTTAACAACATTTATTGACACTGGAGTTTTATGGCTTCTAGTGCCGCAGCTGCGCTGAGAACAGAGCTGTAATTTACAGCCCTGTTCCCAGCACAGTCTCTGCTAGTGCTGGAAAGTGGGGGAAACCTCCACTACCTAGCTCTTAACACTTTAATTTGTCCAGTTAGTAACTGCAGCATAATCAAAGGGCTTTCCCCTGTTCTTTCTGGTGATCTGGACTCCCGGTAACCCGACGGAGCCCGGGGAATGGCTGCACAGTCAGCCCTGGGGACCTAGAGTGACCCCAGTGCTGTCTGTGTAACAAGTCAGCGATCAGGGAAGGCTGTGTGCTGTCCTGATTGATGCCTGTGTCAGTCTGATTATAATGTATTAGCATATATGAATATGTTAATACATTACTAAGAGTAATATAAAATGTAGTCCCCATCATGGAATTTGAAAAAAAAAAAGTAAAAAACATTAAAAAAAAGTATAGAAAAAAAATAAATAAAATAAATAATAAAATAACAATAAATATTTAATAAAAAAATAATTGTGCATCCATTACACACACAAAAAGCAACTACACATGTTAGGTATTTACCACCATAATAACATGTAGAATTACTCTAACAAGTTATTAAGTTTGAAATGTGAATGGTGTATAAAATTATTAAAAAAAACAAAAACATTGAACAAAAATTCTGCAATAATTTATAAGTGAACTTAAAGTATTCCCCCAAAAAGTACAATTTGTCCTGAATAAAACAAGGCCTCATACAACAGCGTCATTGAAAAAAAATTATGAATGTTGAAACGCAAGAAGACAAAAACTAAAAAAATGTGCTGGTCATTAAGTACTTTTCAGGCGTCCGGCTTAAGGGGTTAATGACAAGTTTTACCTCCAATTAGTGGGGACACCAATGGAGGCAACTTTCCCGCCCACCATGGCAAATTTATATATGGCCTCGTGGGAGATGCATAATAGCTTCTGTGACACTAACCCATTTAAGTATCATATATTATGGTATGCACAATATATTGATGACGTTTTGATAGTATGCAGAGAAGATACACCAACTGTACAAAAGTTCGTAAATTAGATAAACACTAATCAAATCGAAATTCACAAGTACGGTAAATGATTAGCAAATCTCATTCCTTGATATTAAAGTAAATGGAGACATTAATAGACAAAAAAGTTATCACCTCTATTTATTTCTAACCAGTAGCAGGTAATACCCTATTAAGGGCATCCAGTATTCCCTCTAGCCATATCATATCATTCATACCCATAAGTAAACTCATAAGAAGAAAAAGAGCTTGCACTTTAAATCAAAAGTTTTGAGCTGAAATCTAAAAAATTTGAACAAAAATTCCTAAAAAGGGGTTATTAGAGATGGGCGAATCAATTCTAATGAAGTGGAATTAGTTTAGAATGTCAGGAAAACTTCTGCACGAAGGCAAAGTTTATGGTACTTCGTGGGAATGAATCGTCTTTTTTTTCTAAAATTGCCACGAGCACATGGCATGACATGGGGCAGAGAACTCTGGGAGGAAGAAAGGAACGACCTCAATGACATGTGCAGACATGAAGCTAATCAGCAACCAGCGGGCTTCTGTGACGTCACAGCCCATGTTAAATTCTCACACTTGTCAGTGTGTCTCCTGCCATAAGCATCTGGCTGCTGCAGCACTATATTGTACTAGGAATGAGCGATTATAATCGACAAAGTTGAAATCGGCACGATTTTTAGGCTGATCGGATATTTCTGATCACGCAATATTTGAGGTGACAATCTGCAGATAATCTATTACTATTGCGCCATTTTCGGCGCTTCCTGTCATTTTGGCGGCCAGCAAATCAGCTTAGAGCATAGAGCAGGGTGAGCTGGGTGTGAAACGTCATGACTGTGATGTGTATGGTTGTCATTGGCTGGAAAAATCACATGACCTCGTTTTGCATAGAATAGCGTTTCTTGTTCATCATCAGTGTTTCAGTGTCTCTCACTAGAGCAGGACGTGTGCTAGGTCTCTCTCAATACAGCTCAGCGCAGAGACACAGTTCTTCTCTTTATTCATACAGACAACTATGCTTTTAGCTGCGGACATTAGAATATAAGTAGATTAGAGAGTTTCAGTTCTTAGTTAGTTAGACAGAGATTTCTAAAGAAGCATCTAGCGCTATACAGCCGCGGGGGTGGGGAGAGTGGGGGGAGGGTGTTGTGGACGAACACAGACAGACAGGCAGGCAGGATTTTGAAAGGAGGGTGTATATTGTGCAGCCCAGACTCTGCTTTGAACCTGCATTGAAATGTTATTTTTTTACCACTTTTTGCCCAGCACACCTCGCACCTGAGGTGAAATTGTGCCGTTTATTTTGTGCAGCCCAGTTTTGTTCAAAGAGCCACCTTGTACTTACATTAGGATACAGAAATTTTCTAGTAACTGCTGGTGTATTTCATTGGTGCAAAACCCACCTTTTATTATCCGTATAACTTTAAAATAGCTTTTTTTCACTTTGGCGCAAACCAGTTTTGTTCAAAGAGCCACCTTGTACATACATTAGGATACAGAAATTTTCTAGTAACTGCTGGTGTATTTCATTGGTGCAAAACACACCTTTTATTATCCGTATAACTTTTTAAATACTGTTTTTTCACTTTGGCGCAGCCCAGTTTTGTTCAAAGAGCCCCTTGTACTTACATTAGGATACAGAACATTTTCTAGTAACTGCTTGTGTATTTCATTGTTGAAAAACCAACCTTTTCTTATCCTTATAACTTTTAAATAGCTTTTTTTCACTTTGGCGCAGCCCAGTTTTGTTCAAAGAGCCACCTTATACTTACATTAGGATACAGAAATTTTCTAGTAACTGCAGGTGTATTTCATTGGTGCAAAACCCACCTTTTCTTATCCGTATAACTTTTAAATAGCTGTTTTTCACTTTGGCGCAGCCCAGTTTTGTTCAAAGAGCCACCTTGTACTTACATTAGGATACAGACATTTTCTAGTAACTGCTGTTGTATTTCATTGGTGCAAAACCCACCTTTTCTTATCCGTATAACTTTTAAATAGCTGTTTTTCACTTTGGCGCAGCCCAGTTTTGTTCAAAGAGCCACCTTGTACTTACATTAGGATACAGATATTTTCTAGTAACTGCTGGTGTATTTCATTGGTGCAAAACCCACCTTTTCTTATCCGTATAACTTTTAAATAGCTGTTTTTCACTTTGGCGCAGCCCAGTTTTGTTCAAAGAGACACCTTGTACTTACATTAGGATACAGACATTTTCTGGTAACTGCTGGTGTATTTCATTGGTGCAAAACCCACCTTTTCTTATCCATATAACTTTTAAATAGCGGTTTTTACTTTGGCGCAGCCCAGTTTTGTTCAAAGAGCCACCTTGTACTTACATTAGGATACAGAAATTTTCTAGTAACTGTTCTCGTGTGTCATTGCTGCTAAAAACGCAATTTCTCATCCGTGTAACTTTTGATTAGTTTTATTGCTCTCGGTGAATCTCAGTTTGACGCAGATAGCGCACTTGTATGATAGTTTGTTTAAACTATCAATTCCTAGTCCTACTGGGCAGTTGTAAATCCCTGGGACTGCAGGAAGAACACTGTTGATTTTGTCTTACGGTTCTTCCACCAGACCGCATTTCACAGGTATTCGCTAGAAACAATTCTGTTTCTAATCCTAGTTGGCTGTAGGAAATTAGAGGGATTTAAGAATAGCTGTGATTTGCCGTCTTTCAATAAGAGACTGTCAAAAACTCTTCCATACCTTCTTAATTTTTAATCTTTCTGAACATGGAGCAAAATGCAGGTGGTAAGCGAGCAAAGAGGGGTGTAGAACATGGAGGTAGAGGTATTAGAGAAAGTGCTCCTTCCAGTGCTGGCGACAACAGGCAAGCCAGCAGATCGTCGGTTGCAGGACCGTTAGGCCTGTCATCGATGGGTCAGGGTCCTGTGAATCTCAGTAACGAAGAGCGTCGCCAATCTGTTCTTCAGTGGTTAATGCAACCTGCATCCAGCAGTCTTACCTCCTCGTCCTCCCAGTCACGGCCACAAATGTCGTCATCATCATCGTCAGCATCTGTCCAACATGAAGCGAAGGCAGCCCAAATGTCAATTCGTGTACCAACCACTGTGGATAATCCATTTTCTGAAGACCTCTTTGATGACAAAATGCGGTTGGGGTCAGAAGGCATTTCAAAAGACCAAGAGGCCAAAGAGGATGATTTGGTCTGCTTTGACGCCCGATCTCTGATGCCATCAGAGGAGGAGAAGGAAGCCGGTCAATCCTCAAAAATCCCGGGCGGTCGGCAATGTCTTGCAGTGCCTGTTGCTTGAAGCCCGCAGCTCCTGGATGCAGAATGTCAGAACGAGGAACTCACCTGTGTTGATTATGATGATGATGATGACGACATTGCGGATCCAACGTGGTCTTTTCAGCAGAATTTGCCTGCGAGCGCTTTACCACTGGATGAGGAGGAAGACGATGGGGTAGTGTCAGTACGAGTCCCGCCTCAAAAAGGGTGAGGGTGGTCGCACAAGTCCGCTGAGATTATTCTTCCAGCCACGATCAGCGGAAACACCGCTCCTCGCTTATCGCCAGGCCCGGGCAGATGCCTGGTGGGCCGTGTGACTCCTGGGCCGCCTGCATTTACATGAGATCAGCTGACCCTGCTACTACCTTCTTTAATACAGGAGCAGCGCCGCTGTTAAGGATGTGATGATTAGCTGGGGAGGGCCACGGCCGCTGCTGTGGGCCGCTCCACGCCCCAGTGTCTGTGCTGGCAGCATCAGACTTTATGTCTGGGCTGGCCGCGTAGCTCCGCAGCGGCCGCTTCACTTGCTGAGGCAGGAGGAGGCTCGGGCAGCAGCACAGCTCGCAGTGAGCTCAGGGGGCGGGGCCAGGCAGGTCCCTGCAGAGGAGAAGAGCACTGATTGCCTGGCTCCCTGTTCAGTGCTCCTGCTCCGCCTCCTCAGACCTCCAATCTCGTTCACTGCAGGCCTGGCAGGACGCTGAGTAGAGGAGCTTCCTGCCTATCCAGGAAGATGCCTGCTCCTGCGGAGGACCATTCAATGAGTCTGGTAAGGGTCCTTCAATTGACTACTTGGTCCTCACCATGTAGCCTGCCTCTGCCTCACCATGTAGCCTGCCTCTACCTCACCATGTAGCCAGCCTCTGCCTCACCATGTAGCCTGCCTCTACCTCACCATGTAGCCTGCCTCTGCCTACCATGTAGCCTGCCTCTACCTCACCATGTAGCCTGCCTCTACCTCACCATGTAGCCTGCCTCTGCCTCACCATGTAGCCAGCCTCTACCTCACCATGTAGCCTGCCTCTGCCTCACCATGTAGCCTGCCTCTGCCTCACCATGTAGCCAGCCTCTACCTCACCATGTAGCCTGCCTCTACCTCACCATGTAGCCTGCCTCTGCCTCTACCTCACCATGTAGCCTGCCTCTGCCTCTACCTCACCATGTAGCCTGCCTCTGCCTCTACCTCACCATGTAGCCTGCCTCTGCCTCACCATGTAGCCTGCCTCTGCCTCACCATGTAGCCTGCCTCTACCTCACCATGTAGCCTGCCTCTACCTCACCATGTAGCCTGCCTCTACCTCACCATGTAGCCAGCCTCTACCTCACCATGTAGCCTGCCTCTACCTCACCATGTAGCCTGCCTCTGCCTCTACCTCACCATGTAGCCTGCCTCTGCCTCACCATGTAGCCTGCCTCTACCTCACCATGTAGCCTGCCTCTACCTCACCATGTAGCCTGCCTCTACCTCACCATGTAGCCTGCCTCTGCCTCACCATGTAGCCTGCCTCTACCTCACCATGTAGCCTGCCTCTGCCTCCCCTGGACCTCACCATGTAGCCTGCCTCTGCCTCCACCTCCCCTGGACCTCACCATGTAGCCTGCCTCTGCCTCCACCTCCCCTGGACCTCACCATGTAGCCTGCCTCTGCCTCCACCTATCCTGGACCTCACCATGTAGCCTGCCTCTGCCTCCACCTCCCCTGGACCTCACCATGTAGCCTGCCTCTGCCTCCACCTATCCTGGACCTCACCATGTAGCCTGCCTCTGCCTCCACCTATCCTGGACCTCACCATGTAGCCTGCCTCTGCCTCCACCTCCCCTGGGCCTCACACTGTAGCCTGCCTCTGCCTCCCCTGGACCTCACCATGTAGCCTGCCTCTGCCTCCACCTCTCCTGGACCTCACCATGTAGCCTGCCTCTGCCTCCCCTGGACCTCACCATGTAGCCTGCCTCTACCTCTACCTCCCCTTGACCTCACCATTTAGCCTGCCTCCACCTCTCCTGGGCCTCACTATCTAGCCTGCCTCCACCTCCCCTGGGCCTCACTATCTAGCCTGCCTCCACTTACCTGGGCCTCACTATCTAGCCTGCCTCCACCTCCCTTGGGTCTCACCATGTAGCCTGCCTCCACCTCCCTTGGGCTTCACCATGTAGCCTGCCTCCACCTCCCTTGGGTCTCACTATCAAGCCTGCCTCCACCTCCCTTGGGTCTCACTATCAAGCCTGCCTCCACCTCCCTTGGGTCTCACCATGTAGCCTGCCTCCACCTCCCTTGGGTCTCACCATGTAGCCTGCCTCCACCTCCCCTGGGCCCTTACCTGCCGCATCCTACTCAGCCGTCTGCTCCTGTGGGTCCTCCTTATTTGCAGACACTAGTAGTTGGTAAGTAGGATTTGTGTCAAAAACCATTGTGCCCAACTCCCCATGTAGAGGCCCAGACTATTTCCACTGGGATGCTGTAAACTCGGCTGCTTAACTGCTGCACATCTCCCAGGCATCGGCAGGGCCAGACTGGTGGGATTCCCGGTTCTGGACTGCTGTGGCATATCTAATGGGGGTCTATTTATCAGCCTGCTTTATGTAACTACCTACCTAATTAGGGGCTATATTCTCACCTACCTGCCTAATTACCTACCCAAAACGGGGTCTACCTATTTATTGAATTTAGGAGCGTACCTATGTCCTGTATGAAGGGTTAACCTACCTATTATATAAGGAAACAAAAATAACTAAGACTGTATACAGAAGTGGGAGCCCCATAGATGTCTGTGGGAACTTTAACTGTTAGTGGCACAAAGGGGTCACTATAACCATTTGGGGCACTTTGCATTGGGAGTTTGTACACAGGTGGGGCAGGGGTAAAGAGGTGTTGGCAAAGTGTGAAGTCTAAGATGTTTGTGTGGTAAATTCTGCAGAGACGAGTTACGGCTGGAGAAGTCATCATGGTGTTCTGGGCCGAATGAAGAAGAAAAGGCAAAGAAAGCGACTCTCAACAGATAAGTGGTCTGCTGTGAGTCCCTGGGTGTCCGGGGTTATTTTGCTTCTGTTGGATCGGTGCTGTATTTATTGTCATGTGACTTGACCACTACATAGCGGTATTGTAAGTTATATCAGCATTTGTATAGTGGCAGCGTACACTTGTCCCTAATTGTAAAAACAACTGTACGCTTGTCCCTAACCCTGTGAATAGGAGTTTCTGTCCGCCAATTTTACTTTCTTGCTGATGTTTATAGTGGTGTTTATTGTAGCAGAGTGGCGGATATTGTATGTGGGCCGGTGGCGGATATTGTATGTGGGCTGGTGGGGGTTTTGTGCCAGGGCTGATTTTTGGTCCCAGTCCGGCCCTGCTTATCGCCGTCGAAAAGGTCCAGGACCTCTCAAGCCTGGGCCTTTTTCAAGCAAGCCTCTGATTCACCCAGCGATGTCATATGCTGCCTTTGCCGTAAACGCATCAGTAGAGTGAAGAATCTTAGGTGTTTAACCACCACCAACATGTCTAGTCACATGCAACGAATGCATGAGTTGAAATCGAGGGACCACTTGGCCAAAAAAGACCACACCGATCCCGGGCTTCCAACCACTGTCACACCCTCTGTCTCTGCCTCCTCCTCCTCCGCCATGACCAAGCGTTCCTCCACCACCAGCACCACCAGAGACCCATCCTACCCCTTCTCCTTACACCAGTTTGACCTGCATGCCATACAGCGGCCAGTCTAGCAGCCAGCCTTCTGTCTACCAGGTTTGGGAGCAGAAGAAACACTTTAACCCAAACCATCCCAAAGCCAAAAGCCTGAATGTCGGCATTGCCAGGCTTTTGGCCTTGGAAATGTTGCTTTTCTGTCTGGTGGACATAGATGGGTTACGCTACGTTATGGCCCTTGCCTGCACCCAATACCAGATGCCAATCAGGCATTTCTTTTCCAGAAAAGCCGTCCCTGCCCTGGCCAGCCACGTGTCATCTAAAATTTCAAGTGCGTTGTCTGCATCTGTGTCTGGCAAAGTCCATCTGACCACCGATACATGGACTAGTAAGCACGGCCAAGGCCGCTATATCTCTGTGACAGCTCACTGGGTGAGCTGGTGTGAATGTCTCTGGTGGTTTACGGTGGCTCTCAGGCTCAGCGCCGCTCTTCAAACACAGGGATGGTTTTGGCAGGGTTTTTTAAACCCCAAAAGGTCCTCTGGTGGAATCTGGCCGTGTTGAAATGAATCTGTCTTGGAGACCGTCAACACACAGGTCAGGAGCTGGGGGAGGGCTTTGCAATGGACCGAGCACTGGCTGGGTGACAAGAACCTTGTGCCTGGCAAGGTGGTGGGGCGATAACGGTCAAAATCCCCTGGCCCCCCTTTAAAGTTTGGTTGGCTGGAGCACATCCCTTGTCTGGCACACGTCATGAACTTCGTCGTCCAGAAATTTCTAAAGTGCTCCGGGTTCTGGACTCCCTGTTTGGGGGAAGGCTCCGGGGTTTTTGAGTTTCACATTTCCCGCCTTTCGAAACCCTGCTTCGTCCCTCCGGGGCTGGCCCTTGCGCTTTCAGTTCGGCCCCCCCGGACCCTTTCTCATTGTTGAGTGGCAAAATGGGGAAATTCCACCCTCCACATGTTTCCAGCGATTGGGGCGGGCAGCGCAATGCCTTTTCGCAGTTTAAAGTGACACAGGGCCTGAAAGCGGCGGTGGGCCCTCGGGGTTTTGAGCCACCGAGGTGGGGCGGGTAAAAGAGCTCTGAACCCCTTCCCAAGTTTTGAGAAGCCCCCAAAAAAATGGTCAGTGCGGACAATCCCTTGTCAGATGACCTTTGGGGTTGATCTTATTTTCTGAAACGATCTTTTTGGACGCTTTGAAACATCAGGCCCCACCGAAAAACGGGGGAGGAGATGCACACGTTTGCGGACGGGGAAAGCCTTTCCCCTCCGTGTTTTCCAAAAAGGGGCCCGACGTTTCACAATTTTATCAGTTTTCCCTTTAGGCGTTTTTCGGGGCCCCCGGGGTTTTTATTTTGCAAGGCGGCGCCTCAGCTCTCGGGGTTTTGGGCCCAAAGATCGGGGGAAAGTCAAAAACTTTTTTTTGAAGCTTGGGGGGAAAAGCGGAGGGGATGAGGTTTTCCCGGGGACACCGAGGGTTACCGATTCCCCTTTTTTGGAAAGGTTTTGGCAAGATTTGGGGCGGGGGGAGGAAGATAGGAAATCATTTTGCTAGTGCCCCCAAAAAAAGAGGGGGGGAAATCAAGGCCCCATCCCTCAATACGTGTTTTGGATCCCTCCATTTCCTCCAACCTGATCCCCCGCTTTAAAGGCCCCATCAAACTGAAAAACAGTTCCCGGGTGGCCCCCCTCCTCTATCCCGGTAAAAACCCAAGTCAGCATTTTCCTTTAAAAACCCAAAACCCAAATAGGGGGATTTAAAATCCCGGGGAAATTTGGGGGGCCCTTGTGATTGACCCAATGGGGAACATTTTTTGCATCTGTTCACGTTCTTCAAATGTCATGGTGGAACAATGTTGGAAAAGTGGCAGCAGAAGAGTTTGAAGTAGCTGCAGAAGCACCAGCGGGGCTTTGTGGCAGAAGCCAAAACGGGGACCTCTCGGAATTTTTCTTTATTTCCCACCCCCCAAAAAATGCTTGTCATGCGGGCACAAAATTATTGGATAGGTTCCCGGAAACCCAAAATGGACTTCTGGGTACCCAAAAGGGGAATTGAATTTTCCCGAGCCGATCGCCCCCAATAGAGGTGTTGTCCTCCCCCAAAGCACCCAGCGTCATATCTGGCGGGAACCTTAGCAAGCGGGAGGAACCCATTACGACAAAGCATCCGGTTTTTCCAAGTTTAATGTTGATTTTTTGACTTTCTTCAAGATAAATTCGGGGCAGGGAAAATCTTGATGATGTTGGGGCCCTTTCAATTGCCGAGGTAAATGATTAGTTGCCACCCTACTTCACATTTCTCTTAAAACAAAAAAGGGGGTTCCCTCTTGAAAATTTTTATTTTTAAAGGATAATTTCTTACTGCCCAAATTTTTTTTTCTCGTTCCCCAAAAAAATTTTTGCTTTGGGTTTGTGGGTTTTTCGGTGAGGAGGGCTGTAAAAAACATAATTTTACCAAAGGGTTTTATGAAAAAAACGTATTAAATTTTCTCAATTTAGAGGTTTGGGGAAATTTTCCCCAAATTCGTTTCGTTCACCTTTTTCCCAATTTCTCGGCAAAAAATAAACTTCGTTTCCCAATTAATTCGCCGAAACCCCGTTAAAAAACAGCTATTTCCAGGCTGCCAGAGCCTGCAGGGTTTCTGTTTGGGAAAGTTTTTTGCCATGCTTTTAAAAATGCAAAAAGGGAGCTTGGTTTGGGGCCCTTTATAAAATGTTTTTTGTTTTTGTAAAGACACGCCCCAAAGCTGCCCCCCGCTCTTAGAAACGCTTCCTTAAAAAATTTCCCCCGGGCCCCTTAAAGAGGGCAAAACTGACCAAAAAACTGAAGCGGGAATGTTGCTGAAAAGTCGCCAGAGAAAGCTGGAAAAAAACAAGCTGGAGCTGGTGGAACTTTGTGACAGGTGTGGAGGTGACGGCGTAAGCCACAGAGCATAGGTCAGACGTGGTACAATGACATTCTGGAGGGGGCAAAAACAGGAATAGGTCACAGAGTGGCCAATGACACAGTGTGGAGGTCAGGCGCACGCGGGGTCAGACAGGGGCCCCATGACAGAGTGTGTGGGTCCGGATCACCCAAACAGCAGAGCATGAGGTTTAGACAGTGGAAAAAAAGACACAGTGTGTAGGTCCCCGGGAAAGGCGCATGAGGTCAGGCAGGGCCAAGACATTCTGGAGGTGGAAAAAAACAGGAGTGGGCCACAGGTGGGGAAAATCCCACAGGTGTGGGTCACAGCAGAAGCCCGCAGCAGCATGAGGTCAGACGGGGCACAATGACCAGTGTGCGGTTCAGGGGAAAGCACCCCCAGCAGCAGCTGAGGTCGAAAAGTGGCACAATGCCAGTGGGGGGTCCCGGCAGCAGCCACGCAGCAGCTGGGTCAGACAGGGCACAAAAGGATGGGGTGGAAGGTTTGGGGGAGGGGGCAAAACCGGGGTCCCAAAAGGTTTTAAAGGGGAAAAGGGGGTTTGGTGGCAGAGGGGAGAAATGTCAGCAGATGTGGGGATCAGGGGGGTGGGGGCATCGAAAGTGGCTGAGGCGGGAAGTTTGAACCCAGACTCTTTCTCACAGTTTGGGTGAGGCTTTTGGGCTGATGTAGTCTGGCCTAGGCTTTGGGTGGGGAAAAATCCTCCCGTCCAGCCTGATTATCTTGAAAAAGGTCGCCCGTTCCAACTTTTCCCTGAAAAAGGGTTTTCCCTTGGGGTTCGTTGGGCCCCCGCCGATGAAACCCACTCTGATCCACATACGGCCCGGGCAGGACAGTTTTTTCCACTCCCAAACTCGGCAATTTGCGGCCACACTCCGTTTGGCTGCCCAGTTTCCGCGATCTTCTAACTGGGGGGGGCGGGGTTGCTGTAAAAAGTAGGCCCCCACCGGGGTTGGTTGGGGACTGCTCCGGTCTGCTGTGTGCTTGCTGGCGACTACCCCCTATAGGGGGTAAAGGGAAATGTCTCGTGACTCCAGACTTAGGTTACTGAGGGGGGGTATGCTCCTACCCCCCCACCTTCCCCCCAGCAGCCGCGGCGGGGAGTACGTAGGCTGAGGAACCCCCCGGTCAGACCTGTAGAGGAGGGACGAGCCCAAATAGGCAGCGGCAAAACTGATTACAGAGGTTTTCCCTATAGTATTTGAGTTGTCCCCCCTTCAATAGCGGGAAAAAAGGCTCCCATTTTGGGACCGTAGCGAGGGTCCAATGGGGTGGAGAGCCAAAAGTCATCCCTCTGCCGGGCTGACTATTCGCGTCACTAGCCAGGAAATTAAGCTTGCTGGGGGCCCAAATCTGCCAAGTATCGGGGGGCTCCCTGCCTCCATTTCCCTGTATTGCCACGTGCTTGGGGGATCTCCTCGTTTTCCCTCATCCCCATCCACCCCCCCGGGGCTCCTGTCCTCCTCTCTTGTCACATGGGTAGAAAATCCAAAATTTCACAAAAAAAAAGCTTCTGCTCAATTCCTCCTCCTCCTCCTCTCCTCCATTTCATCCCCCCGTACTCATGTGGAAAAAGATGTAGCCCGCCAGTCTCCACTCCCTCCCCAGACATTTTTTTCAGCACTGTTCCAGGACATGAAGAGTGGGGAAAGGGACGTTATTCACCCCGTTCCTGGCACTGACAATAACGTCGCCCCCTCTGGCCAAAAATGGCAGGGTCACGCATGAGTGCCACTGGCTGACATAAATTTTACCAGGGGAGTATTTCTGTCTGCCGGGATCTCAAAAAATCGTTAAGGGCCTTTTCCTGTTATCAGTGGGTCCAACATGTGCGGCGGAATTCCAAGGGTGGAAACATCGCATATAGAGTGTGTTGGGGGGGCCGTTCGCCGTGCCCCGAGGAGGGTTTTCCTGTCTTTGTACGAATGGATAAAGGCAGCACAGTTTCGGCTTTTCAGAAGTTCTGAAGATTGGTGGAAATTCAGGAACCTTTTCAAAACAGTTTGAACACGTCGCCAGCAGGGCGCAGGGGCCATCCCCCTGGGTGCAGCGGGACACCATTTTCCCTCCATTGCCCGTCCGGGTTCCGATTTGCAGTTGGTGCGGAGAAACCCACACATCGATTTCTTGCTGCATGACGCGGAGCATTTCCTCCCCTGTGTGACTTCGTTCCCAAAGGGAAACCCCGGGTGTAGAAGCTGAAAAAGCTGTCCCCACACTGGGGGTTGATGGAGCAGTACTTGTGGACTGAGATGGTGGTGGTGATGGGGAGGAGGGGGGAATTGCCAGGAAAGCAGTTTGACAACGTGGGGGGAGAAAGCGCGTTTCTGTCCAAGTTGTTGGTGTGCCGGGCCAAAAAGAACTTCACCAGTGGGCCGTAAAGGACATGCGGGGCCCGCTTTTACGCCCCAGACGTCCGCGCTGTCGTCACCTTGGAAAAAACGAAGCTCGGGTGGCCCCCCTTCTGTTCTCATATTTTGAAGGCTGGTATTTCCCTTTTTGGAAAGATATTACGGCTTGGAACTCTCCATCTGGCTCGGCAAAACCCCCATTTTCTCTGAATGGTGCAGAGCCACCATTTGGAAAGGGAGAGACTGATTCCAACAACTTTTTGGGCAGGAGCCGGTCACGCTGCACCTTAGGATGGTTGGGGCGCATACTGTTGTCTCTTTTGCAATCGCCTTGAACGCTGCTGGCCCATGAGTGCGGGAGCAGGAGCATCTGGACCAGGAGATGCAAAGAGAAACAGCTCCCCTTTTGCAGAGGTGGGGGGCCCTTTACTGGCTGCAATTGGGATGCGTCACGGGCGTGCTGCTGTGTTCGCGGGCAGGATGGGCCACACATCGACCCCCTTTTTTCCCAGGGCCCCCATGGGGGCTGCATGTGTTACGCAGGGCCGGGGGGTGCCAATGTTACTCCCGGCCACCTTCACTTTCGCCTAGTTTTTTTTTTCCCATATTTGGTCCCCCGGTGTCTTAGCAAAGCTGCCACACCCCCCGGTATCGGATTTTTTCCCCCAACCTCCCAGAGGGAAACTGCCGCGGCCCCGCGGGCCCCTGTGCCGCTACTTTCTTGGACCGCGAAGCGGGTTTTTTACCCGTGGCCCCTTGGCCCCGACCTCACACTGCTGTATCCCGCTGTCTCCGGCCCCAAAACCCCCTTGCTGGCTGCGCCGCTGTCTGACCGCAACTGGCCCCTTTCTCCTGACGTGATAAGCCCTTGCCTCACCCCGGGTCCCCAAATGCGGTCGGCTCATCACATCATTTGTGTTTCATCGTCATGCTTCCTCATCACCTCTTTGGGATGCAGGGCTGCCCTCACAACATGACCCCCCGCCATCTCAAAATTATACTTTTCCGCCCATGCAAGAAGAGGGGATATGGCCCTTTCTTCGCTGCCAAGTAGCGCTGATGCCCTCCTCAAATTGTTCATCCTCGTAATAGTGGCGTGGGCCAGACCACAATGATCTCTGGCTGGGGAACCGGATTGAGGAAGGTGAGGGCCCCTGAAACCCGCCACGGGCCAGCCAACTAAGGGTTGTGTCTGACGTTCCCCCCGAATCTTGGTGGGGTTGTTTGTTGTCTCTGGGAGAAGTAAAGACCGTCAACCAATTTAAGAACTCTTGGGTCTGTCACACACGGCGCTGATGACAGGGCAGTTGTGCCTCCCGGTGACCCCTGCTGGATCCCTTGCGTGCGCGCCTGGGGCCCGGAATGTTTGTGCCCCGCCACTCGCAGGGGAAAAGCCCCGCCCCCCCTCTGCTGAATACGTTTGTTTTAAAAAAGTACAACCTGTTTGTGAAGATATCGTATAGATAAATACACCCCTGTATTTTACCAAAAGAGCAGGGGAAATTGACTTGAGTGCCTTTAAAAACTCTGTGTATTTTTTGAATAAAAAGCAAAACAGGGTTAAATTAACCCTTGGGTTTTAATTATGTACAGAATTTTTTTTCTGTGGCGGTGAAAAAACAAGTTTTCTTTTACTGGTAAAAAGCAGAACAACGCTTAAATTTAACCCCTGGATGAAATTGCGCAAAAAAAATTTTTGCGCCACAAATACGTTTTTAGGTTGTTCAATTGCGGGTTTTTTACCCCCACAACAAAGAGAAAAAATTGTAATTTTACCTTTTTCTTGTGAAATTTTGGTACAGGAAAATTTATTTTTTGGCGGTGAAAAAGACGGTTTATTTTTTTTCCCACGCACAAAAAAAAAGCTTAATTTAACCCTGGATTTAAATTGGGCAAAGAATTGAGAACAGAAACTACAGCTTTGTAGGTGTTACAAATTTGGGGTTTTCTCGCTACACAACAAGAGAAAAAAAATTTTAATTAACCCTTTTTTGGCGGGTTTTTTGGGGGGAAAAAACGGTTTTTTTTTCCCGGAAAAATTTTAATTTTTGGCGGTGAAAAAACTTTTCTTTTTTGGGTTTCCCCAAGGGCATACAAACAAAGGGAAAAAAAGAAATTTAAACCCTTTTTGGAAAAGGGGGAAAAAAATTTTTTCGGGAAAAAAATTTTTGAGCCCGGGCCCCAAAACCCCAAAAGCCAAAAAAAAAGGTTTTGGGAGCGTGTTTCAATTGCGTGTTTTCTACGCTACACAAAAAAGAAAAAATTGTAAATTTAAACTTCGCTTTTGAATTATGTACAGGAAAATAAATTTTTTGGGGGTGAAAAGACGGTTTCTTGGGGTACCACAACAGGAAACAACACTTAATTAACCCGGTGTAATTGCCAAAAGAATTTACAGCCCAAAAAAAAGTGGTATTTGTATTATAAAAAATGTTTCTTTAAAAGAATACAACAGGAACTGGCTTAATTTTCCCCTTTGGGTTTCAATGTGCGTGAGCAGTAGCATTAAAATGTATTGGCAGCTGCATGGCGCATACTGGACTTCAGACCAAAAAA
Organism: Phyllomedusa bahiana; assembly: GCA_025379985.1. NCBI lineage: Eukaryota > Metazoa > Chordata > Amphibia > Anura > Hylidae > Phyllomedusa > Phyllomedusa bahiana. The sequence continues at coordinate 83,219 of JAODAL010003277.1, forward strand.
ACAAAAAACAGAAATAGAAATTTAAAAGAAGCATCTCTGGGCAAGCTGAGACCCCCACAAAAATCGCTGTATAAAAATGTTCTTTAAGAGCTATTAAATCATCGCGGCAGCACCCTTCCCCGACGACATGGAGGAGGTGGCTACCCGCCGCGCCCGGGCTTAATTTTTGGGGGACGTCACAGAAAACCCCCGGTGTCTGATTGGTTCCCGACTGTCTCGGCTAGCCCTTCTTCTTTCCAAATGCTTTGCCCCTGTAACGAGTGCTCGCGCCATTTTTTTCAATCAAAAACAACTTCGTTCCCCGAAGTCCCAAATTCGACTTCGTTAGAACCGAAGTTTTCCTGAAATTCTAAAGAATTCCCCTTCGTTAGAATCAATTCGCCATCTTACTACTTTTCTTTAGAATTTTTTTTGCACTGTAATTGTTTTGGGGTCATGGTGCTGTGAGATCAGCTATAACATGGTCCTTTGGAACAGAAAAGTGGCTTCTAAGTGGCATTTTTCCCTCACAATTTTTTAAAAATGGGTGATAAGTCATTTTTTATAATTTTTTGGGTCTGCTGCTGTGAAATGCAGCTATATACAGGTCCTATTTTTGACCTTTCTCGGAAATGGCTTTGTTCTGTAACTGGAGAAAGAAATTAAGTTCTGTATGGCAGTAAATTTAAAAGTTAGAAGCCCTTTTTGGGCACTTAACCTCCCAAAAGTATTTTTTGCTTTGTACCATTTTGGATAAAAAGTGTCTAATATAATAAAGAAAAAAACTATAAGCATAGTAATAAGGTTTACTAGAAGATTCTGGAGAATGCAGGCATGCACTTTTATTATTAAGTGTTAATAGGTATAAGTATCTTCTTCATTGATTTTGTTGGGAAAATCACCAGTTAAACACTATTAAAAATACCCTATTTATGGCAATGCGCCAATGTAATTTATGAAGATATAAAAATAAATAATGTGCACCAATATGAAAAGGATGCCACAAAATTTAGTATGTAGTTGAACCCCTTAAAGGGGTATTCACATCATGGACTGTGATGGCATATTGCTAGGATAAGCCATCAAAGCTTTATAACTGCGGGTCCGCCTTTGGGATCAACACTTATCTCAGGAACAGGCGATTCTTCATTCTGTTCTTTGGGAGTTACGAATACAGCCAACTGACGCGTTTGGATGTACTTGGAAATCCCATATAACATAATGGAGAGTTGTGTACTAGTGTAAGCAGCTCTCCATTCTGCTCTGTAAAATTTGGGAGGACCATTCCTGAGATGGGCATGGACCTATCTTAGGAAAAGGTCCCCCAGAATAAAACCCTTCAGGTTTAAGACTTCTTTACATGCAAATCTTTAAAGTATGTAGTATACTTATTTAAGTGCTGATTGAGGTCCCAGATACAGTTGAAACCAGAAGTCATATGCTATATGCATGTTTTTCTCACTATCTGACATGAAATCAAAATAAACCTGCCAAAATTATTTATGCTTGCCAAATGCCAGAATAATGAGAGAGAATTTTTTAAAGGGCTTTTTATTACTTTCTGAAAGGTCAAAAATTTACATACATTCATTGTATTTGGGGGTAGCATTGCCCTTAAACTGTAAACTTGAGTCAAATGTTTTTGGTTCCTTCCACAAGTTTTTCCAATATTTGGTAGGAATTTTGCCTCGCAGAATGGTGAAATGAGCTTTTGTAGGTCACCTTCTTAACCTCCCTTTTTAGCTTTCCCATACTTTTCCCAAATGGGTTGAGAATCAGGGTTTGTCAGGGGCCTCCCCAAAAAACAGACTTGGTTATCCTTAAGCCATTTTTTTGTAACAATTTGGGCAGTTGTTTGGGGCATTTTTTTTTTGGAAAAGACCCATTTCTCCCCCAAGTTTTAACTTCCTGGTGATGTCTTCTTTCCTCAGTTGCTATTTTATTTTCTGAGTGCCCCAGCCCCTCCTTAGCAAAAACAACCTCACAACTGATGCTGCCACCCCCCATGTTTACAGTTAGGCTTCCAAGTTTCTCCCTTTTTCCCCCAAATGTAACGATGTCATTATGCCAAATAGTTAATTTTAGTTTGTCAGACCACAGGGGATGTCCCCCAAAAATGTAGGTCTTTGTGTGCATTTTGTAAACATTAATTTTTCTTTTATGTTTTTTTTGGATAAGGTTCTTTCCCACCCCGAGTGGCCTTTTAGCCCAGTTGGGACCGTTCGTTTCACTGTAAAAATGACACAAATTTACCAACTTCCGCCAGCATCTTCATAGGTCTTTTGCTTTTGTTCTTGGGTTGATATGCACATGTTGGACCAAAGCACATTCATCTCTGAGACACCAAATCCATCTCCTTCCAATCTTTTTTGCACTTTTGTATAATTGTTTGTACAGATGAACAAGGCACCTTCAGGTATCTGGAAATTGCACCCAAGGATAAACCAGACTTGTGCAAGTCCCAATCCCTTTCCGGGATTCTTGGGGCCTGATTTTTTGGACTTTCCCGTGATGTTATAAAACGAAGCAGTGTGTTTTGGTGTGCTTTAAAATAATCCACAGGTGTGTCTCTAATAACTCAGATTTGTCAAGAAACCTATCAAAACTTCCAAGACATGAACTTTTCTGTGGGTGTTCCAAATTTTTTTAAAGGCTGTAATCCTAGTTATGTAACTTTTACTTTTTGAGAAAGAAAAAAAATGCCTTGAAAATTCGTATCTTTCATTTTTTGGATTTGCAATAAAAATAATTTTGGTAATCCTAATTGATCTAAAACAGGTAAGGTTTTATTCAGAGTTCTTTTAGATAGAGGAAAAAAACCCTATGTGTCTTTTTATTAGTGTTGTAAACTTCTGGTTTCAACTGTTTTTGAAAAAGAAAATTAAAATGTATACAAGATAACATAAGCAAGCACAAATCTGACATCAGATGCAGCAACATAACTAAGGTACCAAGTAACATGGCTCACCTACATTGAACAGCGGTGATACGGTTTTCTTTTTAATTTTTTCTTTCCCTTAAATTATTTTGTTATTTCTGTATTTTGTAATAACTTTAAATTTAATTTTTTTCTATCTATTTATTTTCCCCATATAAATTCTGGTCTTATCTTGAGTCTCTTTTTATCCTTTTCTTCTATTCTCAATTTTAATTTATCTTCATGAGTCATAAAATTCATATATTATACACTAGACACTATTCATGAATTCTTTTTTCAGCAGTGCATTGCTCATTATGTATCATTAATAGATTAAACTCCTCTACTTTATTTAATTCTATATGCTGCAATTATTTGCTTCCAATTCTATTCATTTCATCTACATAATCTCAGTTATTTTATGTTATTAGCTCTTTACATCCTTTGTTGTGTAACCCTTGTGTAAGACTGCACCCTTCTGTGCTGCCCACCACAGTTATATTAATGCTTGTAGTTTCTTAGGTCCAAAAATTCTTTGTTTTTATCCCCAAAATGACCTAATTTTCTTTTTTTTATCAGCCCCTGTACTTTTTATCTCTTTTCTATTTTTTTGTAACCCTTTTAGTCTTTGCTCCTGTACTCCAGTGTTTTTCGGTTACAGCCATGTTTGAGCCACAAAATTTATCATGATTATATTTAGGGCCGGACTGGCCCTCCAGAGTACCAGAGGATCCTTCAGTGAGCCTAAGCTCTGACAAAATAATGTATTATAATCAGGGCCCCCAAAAAGTTTGGGCAGGAAAAACAACTTCATTTTAAAGATAACTTTAAGAATTTAATCCCCCTAAAATCCGGGTTAAACCTTGCATGTACAATGATTAGAAAAAGTTCTTAAAAGAGGTCATGTACATAGATCTAGATGGACCTTAAGAATACTTTAGAGTCTAGAGAGACACTAATTATATTTTACTCTTCCTCTTTACTCAAGCACTTTATATGTTCTTACCCTTATTTTTTTTTGTTTTTAAATAAAGTTTATTATTTTTCATCCCTACGTCCTTAAATTAAAAAATGTTTGTCCAGTGTTTTTTTTTGATATACGACTACCACTTCTTTTTCCTTCAATTAAAAGGGTTCACTGCTTTCAGTTATTTTGGGATGGTGGGGTATATCAGGTACAAAACTCAATTAATTCCCTTGAGGTATTTCAAAAGGGAAAAAAGGATAGGCTATTTTACTCTTTTAAAAATTTGATTTTTACAAAAAGATATGTAATTCATATAAAAATTGTGAGACATGTTATTCTTTTCCCCGGAAAAAAAAATTAAAAAAAACTAAAAACAATCTCAAAAATGAATTTTTTTTTAAGTACTTAAATACATGCTAAAAAACCCCTTTGGGACCAAGATAATATTGGCTTTATGGAAAATATGGAAAATAAGTCTGGAAACATATACCAAATTTTGTATTTTTCATTTTAAAAATTTATATGACTGGAACTATATTTCTTCTTTACAAAAAGGGAAGTATATGTAAAAAGTGTGGGTGATAGCAAATGTCATTAAATTTTGAAATAGGGAATAGTTTTGAACATTTTTATTATTGTTCCCCCAAAAAAAAAGAAAGGGAAATGAAAGAGGGGGAAATTTTAAATTTAAAAAATTTTTTTTTCCAGTTCACAACCAAACATGATGTCCATGAATATAGCAGTAATTCAGTACAAAAAAAGGGCCCGAAAAAAGGAAAACGTTTTCAGGGTTTTTTTCATTATTAAATATTCAAATCCAGAGGGAAAATGATACAAAAATGCCCCTAAAGATTTCAATTTCATTATGACATCCTAAAAAACTAAAAATTTGATTGGCACTTCTAAAACAATTCCAAACAAAATGGTGCAGGTGGATGCTGATGTGGCGCAAAACAAAAATGAATCTATAAATTATTTCAAAGTGCATTTGATCAAAAATGTGCACTCAGATGTTCATGTATCCTTAAAGTAGCAGAAATGCACTTAGATATCTTTAATTTATTCATTGCTAAACTGTCTCTTAGCATTTGTGTAGTGTGGTTTATTCGTTTTTGTGTTTGCCTTGTTTACAGTCACTTCAGCATGCTCTTGAGCCATTTTATTTTGAATTGTTTTAGAAGCGCTGATCATGTTTTGAGTTTTTTTTTATATTGTCATCATAGGGGAAGTGGCCTGCTCCATTTTGGTCTTGCACTCCACCCATAGATGTTTTTAATCCCTTCCTACCACATAGTTATATTTTTTATAATCTTCATTTTTTCCTTTTCGGATTTCAAGATCATAACTTTTTAATTGTTCCATCTACTTAGACATTTGAGGGCTTGTTGACCTTTTTAATGGTGCCATTGACCATACCATATAATGTACTGGGAAACCGAAAACAAATTCTAAGTAGGGTGAAATGTGAAAAAAATGTTCTTGCACATGTTTGCAGGGGTTTTGTCTTTATTGCTGTCATGAGTGACGGTAGTGGATCCTCTTGCTCACCGCGAGGGATGACTTATTGAACAATGCCAAGGAGCAGAGTCAAAGAAGCCTCTCGCTGCTCACCAGAGCTTGTCACAAGGTGGGATGGACTTCGCCTGTGGGGGATTCCCAGGTCTCTACCCCTGACATGGACGCTCACGGTGACAGCAAAGGTGCAGGCACGATACAGGAGGAGCAGGCAAGACGTGATCAATAAGAAGGTGGAAAGGTCAGGGCTGGCAGCAAATAAACGTGGTCAGGTCACTCACTAAGGGTCAGGGCAGGTGACAGGCAAAGAATAGTTGTGGTCACCAGCAGAGATCAAAGTGTTTGAATCATAACATGACACAATTCTCTAAGGGAAACACTCCAATACACTGGAGAGAATAGTGACTTGATAAAGGGTTGATTGGGAATCAGCGGAGTGCTGGCCCTTTCAATTCCCGAGAGTTGGCGTGCGTGCGCCTTAAGGACACCTAATGGGAGCAAAGCAGGAGCAGGAGAGGTGATTAGTGGAGCATATATCAGACAGGACAGTAAATGTAGCATACATAACGCCAACGCGTTTCGGGCCTCTTTGGGTCCTTGATCACAGCATATTTCTACCACATAAAACACAGACATTTATATAAATCCTAAAAAGCACGTAAAACAACATTTTTGTGGAAAAGAGACCTATTCATTTACACGTGGACATAAAGACAAGGGGCTAAGCTGTAATAAGCTTTTAAAGTACAATACAATAAAGACCTTTTGAAAGGAGAACTGAGACCCCTAACTTTGTGAGATCCAAATTTTAACAGCATGGTAATATAAGAAATTGCAATGAAATGAGCCAGAAGAAGCCCAGTTATAAGCTAAAATAGAAATAAAAAAGGTATTCCTAGGTGTAATTCCTGACATGTGAAAAGCATTTGGTTGGAAGTAACAATATAAAATAATCAAACATAAAATCAACCTGTATGGAGTTAAATGGGCTGTGATGTTTCGGGCCGCTTGCAGCTCGCTGCGATCAAGCCTTGCACGTGAATGAGGGGGGCAGCGCTAGTTATAAAATTAGAAAAATAGCTTTAGGTAGGTCTGACTTTGAAAGTATTAGGCTATATCTACACAGCATAAGTTTTTAGTAGGATTTTCGATGGATTTAGGGCGACATGTTTCATTAGGGCTGCGCCATTTTTTTGGTGCATTTTGTGGCAAAAAACTGTTGGAGCCCTATTCTCTATATAAATGAATATAATACACCAAAACTCTAAAACATTATATGCCAGGCACGACACATTTGAATGCGTCTAAACTAGGCGCATCAAATATGCTAGCATATTATATGCAATGGCCTTGATTAAGCAACGTGCCTAGATAGGCGCATCAATTATACTATGCAAGGCATACCACACGCCAGATTTTTGACAGGTTCATTTATTCAAGCGCACTTTACACTGACTTAATGCACCTTAAAATTGCTGTGGTGGCTCCTCTTTTCTAATATGTTGCCCTTGGTATTTATAATCTGCTGAAAATCCGACTGTAACCTGTGCCTCATAGACAGCAATAAAAAATCCATGCTGTAGTCCACACAGCATAGATTTTTTTCCAGTCGGTTTTAAAATCCACCGGATTCCAGCAGATTTTCAAACTTGACATCTTCTGCCGGATTGCCGTTGGATTCCTGTACACTCAATGTACAGGGCCGATGGTAAATCCAGAAACCAAGCACATCCGTTCAAAAACATCAAGGTTAAGCAATGATATTGACATTCTGAATTCCAATAACAATGTCATCTAGACTTATAACTATGACTAGATTATTTCTCTGGTGTGAAGGGGTTGTCTCTTTAGGAAAAACATGCAAAAAGATTAAGTAGATTTTATGTTACACCAAAACATATTAAACCCATCTCAAAATCAATACAGTATACATTTACTGAAAAGACATATAAAACATAACTTTTTTTAAAGTAATACCCATAAAGAGAGGAGTTACTTTTTACAACCTGTAATGAAACACATTGGGAGACTTCTTATGGTATAATAGTAGTATAATGTTGTACCATGTTAGCCAAAGCAAACAGTAGAAGACTAAATAAATCAGGCGATACTTGTTAGAGGCTGAATGAGTATATTTGATGGTAAACTTTTGAGAATACTAGCACTCCTCATCAGACATGATGTTGTACAAAAAAACAGGTCAAGAAATAAACAAGCTGCAAACTTGTTGCTTGAAGAGAATCATTAACTCTTGCTGTTATCTGTTTGTTATCAGGTGGTGATTTGTGACTCTCACAGTTCAGAGCAGGGGCGTAACTAGAAATGGCAGGGCCCCAAAGCAAACTTTACAGTGCCCCCACCAATAATAAAAAAAAAAAATTACTTATCATGTGTTCCGTCAAGAATGACAGAAAAGATTGTGCACACCAGACACATCCCACAAAAGCCACTCACACGTTGGCCAAATCCCGCACACGCCAGCCACTCACACTCCGCTCACATCCCGCACAAGCAGGCCACTAAAATCCCGCAAACGCCAGCCACTCACTCGTCGGCCACATCCCGCACATGCCAGCCACGCACACGCCAGCCACTCACACGTCGGCCACATCCCACACACGCCAGCCACGCACACGCCAGCCACTCACACGCCGCTCACATCCCGCACATGCCACTCACTCGTCGGTCACATCATGCACACACCAGCCACTCTCACGCCAGTTACATCCCGCACACGCCAGCCACTCACACGGCGCTCACATCCCGCACACGCCCGCCACTCACATGCCGCTCACATGTACTGATATTTCTGATATTATTGGACTGCAAGTCTTTGATTGTTTATATAGATTTTTTGGGGGGCTGTGGGAGCATCATCCTCTACCCTACACTGAGTACTGGTCACTTATGTAGATAATGCATACTTACAAGCATCGCACATCTACATACACACACACACAGACATATATTAATACACACACTACAGATACACATATGTACAGTCACATCCATCCAAACACACTTACCTATATGCATTGCAGCCGTCTTATTCAGGACACAGGGTGGTTAAAGGGGTTGTCTCACTACGAAGATTATAGTTGAAAATGTGGGGACCAAAAATCTAAGGATGTACGTCCTTGGTTACTATTGGCAAAGAACTACGGTTTTAGAGAACGGGCTGGTTTACATGTGCTTAGCAACGGTGTTTGTTTACTGGTCAGGGAAGCATTCTGTCCTGCCCAGGTCGGGCACATGCAAAGGAAAGGCAGTTAAGAGTAGGGGCAGGGATGTGTGTATTGGCAGGCAAGGAGGAGAAGCAGTGAAGAGGATACAATACACACAACCCCCTGCATGTCCTCTCATGCTTCTTCTCCTTGCCTGCCAATACACACATCCCTGCCCTCCTCTTAACTGCCTTCCTTTGCATGTGCACAACTGGCAGGACAGAATGCTTCCCTGACCAGTAAACAAAAACCGTTGCTAAGCACATGTAAACCAGCCCGTTCTCTAAAACCGTAGCACTTTGCCAATAGTAACCAAGGACGTACATCCTTAGATTTTTGGTCCCCACATTTTCAACTATGATCTTCATAGTGGGACAACCCCTTTAAGGAAAGAACACATGGCAGCAGCTTCCTGCTCTCAGCCGGCAGTGCAGACACCCCTCCTCCATTGTCCCGTCCTGACTGTGCCTGTGAGACACAGAGGGGGCCGCAAACAGCACAGAGGATAGGAGAAGGGGACCCGCACGGAGCACAGAGTGGAGGGAGGAGGGGGCCCGCACGCAGCACAGAGGGGAAGGGAGGAAGAGACCCTCACGGAGCACAGAGTGGAGGGAGGAGGGGGCCTGCACTCAGTACAGAGGACAGGGGAGGAGGGGGCCCGCACGGAGCACAGAGGACAGGGGAGGTGGGGTCCCGCACGCAGTACTACGGACAGGGGTGGTGGGGGCCTGCACGGAGCACAGAGGAGAAGGGAGGAGGGGCTTCTGGAGGAGCAGCTCTTTTAAAATACTTTTTATCAGCTCCGTGGAGCTGTGAGGTGACCGGGCTGCCCCCTAGTGACTCTACATATGTTATGACAGGGCCCAGTCGGCAGTAAAAATCAAGTTCCTGTTTGCTGCCTACCGGGCCCCCAGGGAGTGCGGGCCCCGTAGGAGTTTCTATGCCTGCTTCAGTGGTAGTTCCACCACTGCTTCAGAGATAGTGTGACAGGAAGCTAGCATGAATATTGATCCCATGTTCCAGTGTCTGAAATGTTTGCGTTAGTTTATATTCCCAATGTCCCATTAAAATCAAAAACCTCAAATCTTCAATTGAGTGGTCTTCTCCAGAGAAATGTGTGGCCACTGAGAAACCTGTCCTGCTGTTATTAATAGTGAATTGGTGCAAGTTCATGCGGTGACTTAGGGCGACATATATGTATGCGGCTGTGTCTGGCCTCTTTTAAGCCCGAAAACTGGTGCAGCTCTGTTCGCTATATTTTTAACCCCTTAACGACCTTGGGCGTATGAGTATGTCCCAGGGCCGGTAAGGGGCTTTGCAGGGGGATCGCTCCGTGACCCCCCCGCACAGCCGGCGGGTGTTAGCGGCTAATCGCCGCTTACACCCGGCAGTAACAGCGCCGGTGGGTGGCTCCGCCCGCTGGCGCTGTTTAACCCATCAGACACCGCGGCAAGGATGGCCGCGGCGTCTGAATGAACGCCGATCGGTGCCGCGACCCGTTTACGGTCATCGGCCCGCGCAGCTATGCTGCGCCGATCCGACGACCGGGCATGGTGTGGGGAGCCTTGTGAAGGCTCCCGTCACTTACCCTGGCCGATTAACAATCGCGCCCCCTAGTGGTCAAGCACCATAGGGGGACTAAATGTTACAGTAAAAAAAAAAATAAAGTTTTAAAGTACAAAAAAAAAAAGTATTAAGTTTCAAAATCACCACCTTTCCCATTTTACAAATAAAACATCATAAAATAATAAAAAAGTTACACTATTTGGTATCGTCCGCGGTCCAAAAAAGTCCGATCTATAAAAATATAACATCTTTATCAGTACGCTGAACACGTAGAAGAAAAAAAATTCCAAACGCCAAAATTGCGTTTTTTGGTCATTTTACGTCACTCAAAAAATGGAATAAAAATTATCAAAAAGTGCATGCATTTAAAACTGCTAGTGATAAAAAGTACACTTCAGCCCGCAAAAAATGCCCCCTCACTGACGTCTGTAGGTGTTAGTACAAAAAAGTTATTGGTCGCACAAAATGGCGCCTTGGCGCAAATTTCAAAAATAGAATATGTTTGGATTTTTTTTATGGTACCAAAACAATAACGGAAACCTACATGTTTGGTATTGCCGGATGCATAACAACCTGAAGAATACAGATAGCACATTATATTTACCGAAGATTGAACGCCGTAAAAGCAAAACCCCCGCAAACATGGCGAAAATAAAAGAAATTTCACAATTTGTCCCACTTGGAATTTTTTTGCGGTTATAGTGAATAAAACCATTAGAAAGTACATATTGTCCCGCAAAATAAAAGCCCTCATGTGTCTATGTAGGTGGAAAAATAAAAAAAGTTATGGCTTTCAGAAGGCGAGGAGGGAAAGACGAACGTGTCCCCAAAAAAAAAACGCCTGGTCCTTAAGGGGTTAATCACGTGCACTCCAATATCAGGTGCATTACAAAGCAGTACTTTGTAATGTGCCTGAGATCGGGGAGCGTACTGCAGGCGTGTCGCACTACAACCCTGCAAAGCTACACATTTATAGCTGTAATACGGCAAATCCAGGTACTTTACTGCTGGAACAGGTAAACCCCTTTGAAAGTGCTTTACCTGAGCCCGAAGTGTCGCTTAGTAGTCAGAAAGCACTAAATGAATGACGCGCATTAGAACAGGTTCATAGATTCAGGCGCATTCTACGCTACTAATGCATGCAAAAAAATGGCGCTTGGGCGCTAAAAATTATACATGTCACTCTGTCTCTGCCCTGCTTCCCCCATGTAGAGACCTGTGATGGGACATTGCACACATATAATCAGATACACCATGTTGGAAGATCTGCAGGAAAATGTCCCCCTGATTCTGTGTACCTGCTGTGACTGTGGAACAGGTACACTGTCAATAGTGTGGATGTGATGCAAGCAAGGGGAGGTCCCATTTACTCTTGGGGCCTTCAGTGCAATCCAGACAATGTTTTGTCGCAGGTTAGCTGGTTGCTGAAAGGATAGGAGAGGGGGAACTGGGAATATTTCTTTAAATCTGTTGTCCTTATCTAGTATTGGTTGGAGTTCCGTGGCAATCCTTCATGAGATACACACCTGTAGGTTATAGGTGACAAAAAGGCTTCACCCTGTGTCTATTTGTATGTATGTATGTTGTCCCTATTGATGGCTGATGCTTTGCTTATTTGGTTGTCTGTCACTTTTGTTGTGGATCCAGTCAGAGGAATTCAGTACTAAAATCAGGTCTACTTTGTCTGAGCAGATACGATGGTGGTACTGAACAAAAATGGAATTGCAAAATTGGCTTAAAAAACTTGCACTACTCAATAGTGACATCCTATTCTTAGGAAACTGCAAAAAGGGGAGACTCATTCTGAGGCGCTTCATTCTATGTTATCCAACCCAGTACACCCACATGAGTCGATATGCAGAACAGCTACATATTTGGACATCTTAAAAACTGTGCAACTACATAATAAAAATTTTGTATAACAAAAAGAGAATAACAGAGGTCGAGATACAGGCCCTAAGACCTAACTGGAGAGTGATGCTGAGGAGATAAAGGCCAAACTCCACATATACTACTGAAGACTTCAACACATGCTTACCAACAGCAAAAAGAAAAAGCTCCTTAGATTAATACAAAAAGGCCCTAATACTACAACTGCAAGTATCTGCCCAGTTCACCAGGTCTGTGTTGTGAACCTTTCCTCCTATGAGCCAGAAAAACACGCAATGTCAGTTCTTTCCAAAGGTCTCCCGTTCAGTCCCTCAGGAATCCTTGGATGTTAAGTCCTTGTATACAAACATTCCCCACAAGGATAGAATTGGAGCACGTAGAAGCAGCCTATGATATTCTGAGCTTGGAGACATCCAGCCGGTTTGTGCAGCAGCAGAGACAATCCAGGAATTTGATCCAACACACACTGCAGATTGTCTATCTTACTGGCTTTGACCAGTTATTGAAGTTTGCTCATCTGCTTAAAACAATTGTCTTTATTTCAGATATTCTGAGTGCTACCAACCTATTTTTTTCTTATATGTCATATGATAGATTTATTATAAATAAAACAGTATAGCATAAGGGCCAGAATACTGCAGTGAAGAAGAGTTTTAATAGAGTGATGGCTGGCATGTGTTCTGTAGCTCCACTCAAGGTGTATAAGGGCGAAGGAGACAGTTAGAAACAGCACTCAGGTATCTTCCCTATAAACTTTGAATGCAGTTCTTTTGTGTATTCTGGATAACAATACAGCACTACACACAATATTCTGTATTAGAACTCTATTTGGTTTAAACTAATTGTTATTTACTGTTTTTTTCTTGTTACCTAACTTGGATGTGACTTGTCTATTATTTTTGGCTAAAACTGTGTTGTCATGACCAATTTTCTAGGTAGCTGGGAGTTAAAACATAACAAAATGGTTCATTTATATCAGAAAAATGGTGTTCAAAATATAAAAAAATTAATAATGTAATGGCAGTATTGATAATTTAATAAGAACACTTTTATCTAGTCCCAAAAAAAGTCACACTAGCAACCACATAATAAGGGTCCCAATTAAAATATAACTTTTAATACAGCCCAGTTAAAAAGGTCTCCAAATTATTGATAACACTTAAATATGAACAAATACAAATAGATCCAACAGAGAAAAAAATCCTATCTTAGGGAGATTAATAAACAAATAATGACTCCAGATCAATATGGAAAATCAAAATTGTATATGAAATCACAAACAACATATAAAAGTCAAAACTGGGTTGGCAATAACTCATGATTAATTGACTTTCCACAGGTCGGACCACTAAAAAAACAAATGGGTTACAGGTAACCGTTCCCTGATAGTAACCCTATACTTATTCCCCTCAGAGTGGAGAATGCTGGGGCATTCAATATCTATATCTGTTTTACTCTACCATGAGTGTTTGTTTTGCCGTTCAACACCACCAAAAATTTGTGTCCCCTGAGGAACCCTGATACATATGTCAGAGAGAAATGCGTTGGGACTGCGACTCAACAGCTAACATGCTGTCCATTTACCGCTACATCAGGTTATATTTATCATGTCATTTCTGTCTGGTAGGGTTTATTAGTGTATCCGATTGTGTGGGGCCATCCTTGTAAGGGCGATTAGTCCACTCTCCATAGGGAATAAGTATAGGGTTACTACCAGTAAAAGTTTACCTATAACTAGGGATGGGCGAATTTAAAAACTAGCGGGAAATTTGTGTTAAAAAATTTCAGGGGAAAATTTTAATTTTGCCCCAAAAGGCAGGGTTTATGGTGATTTGTAGTAAAGAAGGGAAAAAAGGTTTCGGGGCACAAGGGGGGTGAAAAGGAAAAGGAAAAACCCCCTAGGGCATATCCCGACATGCAGCCAATCGCAGCCAGCAGGCTTCTTGACGTTACAAACCCTTAAAAAAAATACGGCAACCATCTTATATTCTGTACTTGTCATGTGTTCCTGTTGACACCATCTGGGTGCTGCAGTAATATATTTTCCCCTCTGTGCAAAAAAAATCCATTTTTTGGGGGCTACTGGATGAAAAAACCTTCCAAGTGTGTGTCATATACAGACCTGTTTCCCGAACCAGTGGGTTTTTTTTTTGGTTTATTTTAATCTGTTCCCCAAAGCAGGTTTTCCTCTGTGGGGTAAATTTTTGTCCCAAATTTCAGGGTATTTTATTTCTGCCCCCATACACCGCCTGAAAAACCATCTTTTTTCATTCTGTAGTTTTAATTTTAAATTTCCCAAGGGGTTTAAATTTTTCCCCTTGGGTTTTTGGGGTATTTGAAATCCAAAAACAGGGTGTATTATTTTTTGCCCCCCTACACACTTTAAATTTCCCTCTCATTCATTCGTAGGGGATTTTAATTCCAAGGTTAATTTATCCCTTGTTTTTGGGGGAATTTTTATCAAATACAGGGGTGTTTTATTTCTGCCCCAAAACATTTAAATCCCCTCTCTTCTTTCTGTAGGGGGATTTTTTTACCCAAAAGGGGGGAAATTTTTCCTCTTGTTTGTGGGGTTAAAATTTTAGTCAAATACAAGGGGGGTAATTCTGCCCCCCACAAAACCCCCCGAAATCCATCTCTTTCATTCTGTTAGGGTATTTTATCCAAGGGGTTAAAATTTTTCCCTTTTTGTTTGTGGGGGAAAAAAAAAATTTTTAATTTAAAGATAAAAAAGGGTTTTATCACCAAGCCCAAAAAGGGTTTGTTGGGTTACTAGGTCCACCCAAATTCCCCCAAGATGACAAACTGAAAAAGCCCCGCCAAATTGGGGGGGGGGGTGGGGTTCGTCAGACACAACCCTTAGTTTTGCATGGCCCCCAAGCAGGTCATGGGGCCCTCACCCGTCCTCCCAACCCCCTCTATCCCATTTGGGTTCCCCAGCCAGAGAAAATACATGTGGGCTGGGGGTCTGCGCCATAAAGCGAGGATGAACTATTTTTTGGCATGGTACTACTTTTGGGAGCAAAGAGGGGGGGGGCAGAATCCGTTTTTTTGATAGGGGGGCCAAATATTTTTGGGGGAGAGTGGCATTTTTAGGTTTTTGTGGTTAGGCTCTTTCATAACCCAACCGTTGAGGAAAGGAAAAGCAGTGAGGGGGAAACATTAAACACGGTGATGAAGCCGATTGCACCTTGGGGGGCCCGGCGAAACAAGGGCTTTACATCAAAACATCCTGAAAAAAGGGATTTGCAGTTCATTCAGGCAAACAGCGCAGCCAGCAAGTCGGAAAAAATGTGGCCGGTTTTTTTAAATCGGCCCGGGTGGGGCAGCAAATGTGAGGTCGGGGAGCCCAAAAGGCAAAGGGGTAGGGCCCCCCCTTTGCAGTTCTAAGAAAAGTTGCGGCACAGGGCGCTCACCAAGCTAGCGGGGGTAGAAGTCAGTCCCCTAGCCCATTGGGTGGGAAAAAATCCTTTTTACCCCTTTGGGGGTGTTTGGGAGTTTTTTTCCAAAAAACACTGGGGAGCGAAAAGTGTTTTTTGTAGAATCTGTTTGGGGAAAGTGTGAAGCGTGGCCGGGGCCTTTAAAAAATGGGGACCACGGCCTGCGTCCAAACAATCGCTTTTCCCTTTCCAAATTTGGGCCCGGGGGGATGTGGCGGTCCCTCCTACTGAGCAACAGCAGCAGTACCCTTGGCACGCAAAGCCTTTTTAAAGGGAGTCCAAAGGTCCCCCCTCTGCCGAAGGGGCTGTTTGTCTTTCCCCTTTTTCTACCCCCTCCGTTTTCTTTCCCCTCCCCCAACCCGGGTTTTCCCAAGGGCAGAGTATCATTTTCCAAAAAAAAGCTTTGGTGCAGAACTGACGGTTGGGAAAAAGTCCAAGTTGGGTTTTGGAAAAACCGTCCCTTCCTTTCCAAATTTGGGGGGCCCTTCCCCGCAAAAACCTTTTTCAAAAAAAGAGGGAAAAAAAACCAAAAAAAGGCCCTGAACAAATTTTTGTAGGGAAGAGAAGGGGGGCCAGTCCTTGACCTGTTTTGGGGTCCCTTTCCCAAAATGCATGGCAAACCGTTGGGGGGGCGTTTCAATTTTCCTTTTAAAGGCCCAAAATTGGGAATTGGGGGTTTTGGGTTACTTCCTTCCCAAAAACCCCCCCCACATCTTGGACAGGAACGTCGCTTTTCCACCTTTTTTTTAAGTTGTCAAAAATGTGTTTATTTTTCAATTTTTCCATTTTCAATCCCCCCTCGGGCCCCTTACGTTGCTGTCCACTTTCCTTCTTTTGCAGGGGACCCCCTGTCATTACGGGTTTTAAAACCTGGTTTGCCTTTGGGGGAACAAAGTCACAAAAAGGGGGAGGGGAAATGCTTCGTGGGGCCTTTCAAACAAAAAAATCATTGGTTTTTATTTTGGGTTTTTTCCCAAAGACAAAAAACAAAGTAAAACCTTTTGGGGGACAGAAAATTGGAAGGGGGAAACATTTTTCCGGTTTTTAGGGGGGGGGCTGAGCCCTGGGGGGGCTGCATGGGCCGCACAGTTTCCAAAACTGGTTGTCTAAAAAGGTTTTCCCGGTTTTTCCAAAAAGACTTTTTTATCCCTTTTCCCAAGAGCCAAGCAAATCTTTCCCCTTTTAATTTCCAGGGGAAAAACCAACTCCCCAACATAGGCTGATATGAGACGTTCCAACCTGTTGGAATTCCGGCCTCTATATGTTGGACTGACTCTATGAACAAAGAAAGGCCATTAACGATTTCTTAATGATCCAGGCAGACAGGAGTACTGTGTAATTTTGATGTCAGCCAGTGGTAACTCATACGTGACACCTGCTATTTTCTCAGGCCCTTTGAGGAGGCCACGTTATTTGTCAGATCGCCAGGACTGACGGGATGGAATACACATCATTCCCACTGCCTTCATGTCCTGGAACAGATGCTGCAAAATCTGTCTGGTGGGGGGATGGAGACGTGGCGACTAATTACGGCCACATGAGCCCCGGGTGGGGGCTGAATGGGGAGGGGGAAATTGGACAAATTTCGGGGAAAAAATTAGTTTTTTTCTCCCCGGGTGAAGGAGGAGAGCGAGTGGGGAGGAGAGGGGGAAGGAAGTGAGGCAGATACCCGACACACGTGCAGTATACAGTGGAGAGGGAGGCGGGGAGTCCTCAGAGTCACTTCCCAAAGGGCCCCGCGCTTTAAATTTCTGGGTAGGACGCGAATAGTACCTTGGCAAAGGATATTTTTTTTTTTGGTTTTTCCCCCTTTGGACCCCGTAAGGTCAAAAAACCCAAGTATTAAAAGGAAATCCTTGTAGTCAGTTGCGCTGCTATCGGGCCCATTTTCATCCTCTGGCAGGTCTAACGGGGGGTTTTCTCATCCTCACTACACTGCACGGGTTGTGGGGGGGGGGGGTGGGGGGGGGACAGTACCAGCCCATCAGCGCAGGGGGGAATTGTGATTCTTCCTTCACCCGCCTAGTAGGAAGGTACTCACCCGAGCAGGACCCGGAGCAGACCCCGAACCGCGGTGGGGGCCACTTGGACGCACCTTTTCACCCCCAAAAGAATCCCTGGATATGGGAACCAAAAAGGATTTTGGCCGAATTGCGAGTTGCCCCTGGAAAGTTGTCCTGCCGGCCAGTTTGTTGGCTCAGGGGCAGAGGGGGCCCTAAATTTCCCCCAAAGGGGAAAAGCTTGTCCCCCCAAAAAAAGGAGATACCTGTGGGCAAGAGAATAGGTGGTTGCCAGGTTTCCCCACACCAATCCCATGCATAGATTAGATCCCATGAGGGCCCCACCAAAATTGGAAATGAGTCTGGATTTTTTTCTGGTACTTTCCCAGCTACTAAATTTGATGTCCCCCCAACCTGTCCACACTTGCTGCCCGCTGACTCCAACCATCTTTTTCCCCCCCCCCCCCCCCCCGGACTTTTTCCACTCACCTCCCCCCTCTTACTAGGCCTTATTTGATTCTAAAGCTCTCCACCTCCTCATCGTATTTGCCAACCCCCGCCTCTGTTTTTTGGGCCCCCTACACTGGATTTGCCCCTTGTGGCCTACTTATGTTTGCCATCCACAATCTGTCCTTTGCCACTCTTGGCTCTCATGTTGCCACCTCCACAATCTGTCATTTCCACTCTGTGGGCCTTATTTTTTGCGCCACCCCCAATCTGTCATTGCCTTTGTGGACTTATGCTGTTCCAACCCCCACTATGCATTGTTCACTCGTGCCTACTATTGCGCCACTTCCCCAATCTGTCATTGTGCCAATTGTTGCCCATATGTTCTGCCACCTCCCAAAATGTCATTTGCCACTGTGGCCTAATGTGCTCCCCCCACAATCTGTCATTGTGCCCCTTGTGGCCCCTTTATGTGCTTCCCTCCCCAATCTTCATTCCACTCTGTGCTATATGGCTGCCACCTCCCAAATTTTTATTGTCCCCCTTTGTCTACTCATGCGCTGCCCAAATGACCACTTTCTCGACACCCTGTTTTTTAATGTGTTTCCACCTCCCCCACTCTATGATTTGCCCTATTTTGGTTTTTCCCCTTTTTTAATTTGTCAGAAGGAAAGAAAAGGACAAACACAAAAATGATAGTATGGACATGGTCCTTTTACTTGTATCTCATGTTTTGGATCATTCCGGCTTCTTTTTGGCTTTAGCAATACTGATGGAAATATTGGACGATTGAACAGTGGACTCTGATGGATCAAAGGAAGGGGAAATGAATCCAGTCATGTCAACGCATAATTATGCTGACATCCTCTCCACTCTTTTGGACGGAGGGGAGGGGGGCTCTACATGTATCCAGGGCCGACATCAGAAATTTTGGGGCCCCATACAGCTGGAGCATCCGGGCTCCCCCCCCTCTCCGGCCGACCCCTCTTCCGGTAGGTAGGCAGGTAGCTTAGAGGCCCCCACAGTCGGTATGTACGTACAATGGGGTCTCCGGGCGGTAGCTAGGCAGCTTCGGGCCCGTGTAGGTAACTTAGGGCCCCCCTGTAGCTTAGGATCCCTAGGACCCCCAGCCATGCGGGAGAGGGCCCTCCTCCTCCTCCCAGCCTTGTCTGTGTGTGGGGAGCCCTCTCCTCCCCCCAGCTGTGACAGCTGGGGGAGGAAGGGGGCTCCACGCACACAGCTGGGGATTAGGAGGGGGCCCCCCCACACATTACCGGTTGGAGAGCCCCACGGGCTAAGCTGGCTGGAGGGGGCCCCCTCGGGCTACGGGCTAGGAGGCCCCCACGGGCTACGTGGCTGGGTGGACTGGTGACCCTCACAGGCGGCTGGCCTGGTCTGGCTGGGGGCCCTACGGGCAGATGTGCTGGGCTGGCTGAGGAACCCCGTGGGCGGCTAGACTGGTCTAGCTGGGGGCCCTAATGGGCTACAGGACTGGGTTGGGGACCCCCTTGGGTGGCTGAGCTGGGCTGTGCCGGCTGGGGGGGCCCTGGGGTGGCTGAGCTGGCTGGGGGGGCCCTGAGGGTGGCTGAGCCGGCTGGGGGGGGCCCTGAGGGTGGCTGTGCGGACTGGGGGGGCCCTGAGGGTGGCTGTGCCAGCTGGGGAGGCCCTGAGGGTGGCTGTGCCGGCTGGGGGTGCCCTGAGGGTGGCTGTGCTGGCTGGGGGGGCCCTGAGGGTGGCTGTGCCGGCTGGAGGGCCCCATGGGCTGCTGTGCTGGGCCAGCTGGGGGGGCCCTGCAGGTGGCTGGGCTGTGGGGCCCCATGGGATTGCTTTGCTGGGCTGTGCCAGCTGGGCGGGGGGCTACGGGCGGCTGTGCCGACTATGGGGAGGAGGGGGGGCACTGCAGAGAGGGGGTTGTGCACACGGTTACAGCTTCTACTTACATCTCCTGCACTGTAACCGGAGCCGGGACCTCTTCAACCCGTCCGCGTCGCTGCTGTGTCCTACCCAGGGATGCGGAACAATTTGAATCCGTGAGGCGCCGCTTCGAGGGCCGTGGCCTCACTGATTCACATTGTTTCACAGACAGAGGAGGAGGGCCCGACTCCGGCTACAGCGCGCTTCCAGGGAGGAAGGTAAGTAGAAAATGCGGAGCGCAGCTGTGTCGGGAGCGCGGGCTCCCTCACCCTGCAAAGCAAGGCATTTTGGTATGTAGGCGGAACGGGACGCCCACAGCTGTGCTGGAAGGCGGGACCCCTCTAAGCACTGCTGCACACTCGCCGGCGGTCGCCTGGTTCCTAACGAGAGCGCGGGCCGCTTGGCTGCGCCGTGCTCTATTATGTAATGAGAAATAAGGGGACCTGCTTGAATGCGGGCCCAATATTTCAACCTGTCCACATACAGGAGTACCGGCTGTACCACCTGTATGGCGGCATGCAATGTATCTACATTTAACAGAACAGGTTCTGTTTAATCTGTGGAATCATCTAATGATGGTTAAAAGAGTGCGCTACTTCGAATTGCTATAGTGAGTTACTTGGTTCCCAGCTCGATTCTTCTAGCTGGCGGCTAACACTACCTTGTCGAGGCTACGTTCCCACTTACAGTTATTGGTCAGTTTGCCCCCATATAACTGCCCAGATAAGCTTAAGTTGGAAGTGATTCTAAGAGCAGGTGCGGTCATCGCGATGTCATACTAACATACACAGCATTGTTTCCAATACCAATCCATGATCCCTATGATATTTCAGCATGGCAACAATTATTCTACAGCCACCCTACAGACTCTCTGCAGCCAGGAAATAGCTGTTTTACATGGATTCACCACAAATAAATTCGGGTGGAAATAATTTTTTGCGAAAAAATCGGTGAATCGGACTAATCGAATTTTTGAGAAATTCGCTCATCTCTAATGTAATTATGATTTAAAAAGAGAAAACACAGCAGTTAGACAATAAATGACTTCACCCAATCACTAACCATGAGGGAAAATAAGTTTTGTGTTATTATTCATATTCTCTGAAAAAAGGGCAAGAAAGAAAAAATTCTGCCGGGTTGTGGAAACTGTTGAGCTTAAGGGCTTGTTCACACGATGTATTTGTGATCCGTTTTAAAACGGATCTAACAATTGTCAGTGTGATTAACGTTGTGTTCAATGGCAAAAGCGCATCGCTGTTCTCAGGGGAGATCGGCGATGCGCTTTTGAGGGCTTTCCCGCCTGCGCTTTTAGCATCCGCTTTTTCGCATCTGCTTTAGGAATTGAACATGTCAATTTTTTATGCAGGTTTACGCAAGTGAAAGCCCATAGGAGATAATGGAGTCAGCTTTTGGCACCTGTCCGAAAGCGATACACCATCCAGGTACGTATCAGCTGCGCTTTGCATCCTGAAAGCGGATGCGAAAAGCGCAGTTGGCGGTCGGACGGTGCATCGACGGTGAGCGGCGGCGGCTGGACGGACAGGGCAGCGGTGGTGAGCGGTGGCGGGACGGACGGGGCAGCGGCGGAGGGCGGCAGTGGCTGGAAGGACGGGGCATCAGTGGTGAGCGGCGGCTGGACGGGGCATCGGCGGCGGATGGACGGACGGGACATCGGCGGCTGGACAGGTGAGGTGCTGCAGGGGGATGGATGGATGGCTGGCTGGCTAGGGAGGTGAGGTGCTGCAGGGGATGGGTGACTGACTGAGGAGGTAAGGTGCTGCAGGGGGATGGATAGATGGATGCTGATGGGGAGAAGGTGAACTGCTGCTGGAGGAAGGTGAACTGCTGCTGGGGGAAGGTGAACTGGAGAGAAAGAGAGAGAGAGACGCTTTCAGAAAGCGGATCCGTAAAACGCAACTCCAAAAGCATACAATACGGATCCAAATAAAGTATCAACTGTTGCGTTTTTCGGATCCGTTTTACAGATGCGCTTTTCACTCCTCAAAAACGGGTCTGTAAAAAGGATCAAATACGTCGTGTGAACCATCTCTAACTGTACAAGAAGCAGAGTATTTGTAAACATATCCAATATGTTATGTAGCTATAATTACAATGTTTTATGAAGTGGAGTTCTCCTTTAACATTGACATTTATATTGCTTTATCTACATGTTTATATATTTTGTCAATCATGAGAGCTCATTTGGAACATGACATACATAAATAACTGAAATCAGATGACTGGCAGGTAGGACTCTTCCCCCCTGTCAGGAATTTGGCTCCCACACATCTAGAACAGCTGTTAAAGTGTTTGGCTGTGTAAACTGTTAAAGCATGTACCTCCTCTGTCTCTTCGGATTGAGGCCAATCAATAACATGACCTTAAACTGACTGTCCCTGTCTTGTGACACTACTGTGTTGACTCCTTTCTGGAGAAATCTGTGTATTCGAGTTTAAAGTCACTGGAATTAGACAAACAATTCCACCTATCTGCAAGATGCTGTTCACAAATACCTGCCATGAGACGGGCTACTTAACAGCACCCTGCTGTTATTTGTGAGCGTTGAGATAGAGGTTAAGCGATAGTATGTCAAATCATTTACTGCTATTTCACATTGAGTTAAATGTGCCATCAAGGTCGATAAGCCTAAATGCTTGTCAGTGCGACCTTACATGTTATATTCTTACATTTTCAAAATGCTAATGTTAAGGTCTTTTGTCTTTAGTAAGACAACTGTATCACACCTTCATAAACCAATGGCAGAAACCAATTATAAATGACTTACTGCGGACAGCCTACATAGGAATCAGTTAATCATTAGTCCATTAGCAGATGATTGGGAGGTAAGTCACTGACCTTTAGAAAAAAATGGAGGCGTATCATCTATTTGTATAATATGTGTTTTGGGAAATCTGGTCTCTTACTAAACGAAGCAGTGCCATTTCTTGTTTTTTTTTTTTTTTTTTCATGTTTACTATCCTGCAGATAGGCACTGTGGAATCACATGGTTTACTATCCATTTTTTAACACATAGGGCTACATGTATGTATTTTGGCGCCCAGGCGCCATTTTTTTTTGCACGCATTAATAGCATATAATACGCCTGAATCTATGAACCTATTCTACTGTGGGTAATAGATTTAGAGCTTTCTAGCTACAAAGCAACACTTCTGGCTCAGGTAAACCACTTTTAACCCCTTCTCGACCTTGGACGTATCCATACGTCCAGGTGGTTTGGGGGTTCACGCACCTGGACGTATGGATACGTCCTGAGGATCGCGCGAACTCTAAAGCAGAGTTCGCGCGATCGGCGCGGGGTGTCAGCTGTATATTACAGCTGACATCCCGCAGCATCGGCCCCGACCCGCGATCACTACGGGGAGGGGGGGGGGCGGTTAACCCCTTAATTATCGCGACCATCGGGTCGCAATAACTAAGGAAGACGCAGGAGGAGATCGCTCCTCCTGCGTCTCTGTCCGCGGCAGTAACTGCACGGATCGCTCGATCCGTGCAGCTCCTGCCTTCTGCCAGACAGCCCGGAGGGCATAGAATGCCTTCCGGGTTGTCTGTGACGTCATGATGCCCGGCCGGGCCCTGTGGGCATGGCCCGGCATCGTGACTGACAGTTATCATAGGAACCACTGCACAGCAACAAGCTGTGCATTGATTCCTATTGAATAAAAAAAGATCTAAAGTCTCTCAATTCAAATCCCTAGGGGGAAAAGTAAAAAAAAATGTGAAAAAGAAAAAAAAAAGTAAAAAAGTGAAAAACATGTAAAACACAAACACGAAAAAAAAAATAAAAACACGTACACCGCCCTTTTTCCCTTTACAAACGCAATGCCCCAAAAAAGATCAAAATAAATAAAGTACCCATTTTTAAATACCCGCGGTGCGTAACGACCTGCCCTATAAATCTGTCATGTTAATTTACCCGTACGGTGAACGCCGTAAAAAAAACCCCAAAAAAAACAATCACAGAATTAAGATTTTTGTTCATCAGCAGCAACTAAAATGGAAAAAAAGTGATCAAAAACTCCATAAACGCCAACGTTGTACCAATTAAAACGTCAGTTCATCCCGCAAAAAAAAAGCCCTAACACAGCTCTGTATAGGAAAAATAAAAAAACTTTGGCTCTCAGAAGTTTAGCGATGTTTAAATATTCTTTTACACACAAAAAAACATTTTTTTTTTTTGAAGTGTTTCAACTTAAAAAAAACTATATAAATTGGGGTATCGCCATAATCGTATCAACAACGGAGTAAAGCTAACTTATTACGGATACTGCACAGTGAGCGCTGTAAAAATAAAAATAAAAAAACACTTCTAGGATTGCAGTATTTTCTTCACTCACCCTTTCCCAAAAAAAACGGATTTAAAACTGATCAAAAAGTCTTGTGCCCCCCAAAATGATACCAATAAAATGTCAAACTCATTCCGCAAAAAACAAGCCTGTATTTACAGCTCCATACACAGAAAAATAAAAAAGTTATGGCTCTCAGACTATGGCGATGCAAAAATGTGTTTTCCTGTTTGAAATAAAAGTGTTTTTATTGTATAAAAGCAGTAAAAAATTAAAAAAAATTTTACAATTTTTGGTATTGCTGAAAACCGTATCGCCCTGCTGAGTAAAGCTAGCATGTCAATTCTAACACATAGTGACCTCTTTTAAAAAAAATAAAAAACATCCCAGGATTGCTGTATTTTTTTCAAAACGCCTCACAAAAACCTTTAATAAAAAGTGAACAAATTTGTTGTATGCCCCTATAATGGTACCATTAAAAGCATCAATTCCCCCCTTTCAAAAAACAAGGCCTACACAGCTCTGCACACAGCAAAATAAAAAAATTTATGACTGTCAGAATAGGACAACATAAAAAACGAAATTTTTATTTCTATTGTGTAAAAGAAATTTAAAAAATAAAAAACTAAAATAAAATTTATACCATTGCAATTGTACCGACCTCATAGTAAATTTATCACATCATTTACATGCACGGCGAAGCTGTAAAATTTAAAGCCCAAAAAACAATGGTGGAACTGCTTTTCCCGTCCCCATTTTCATGGCCCAATGCTAAAAAAAACGATGGAACCCCAGTGCACCCAAAATGCCCAATACACCCTAAAATGAGATCCTGGGGGTGTTGAATCTAAAATGGGGCGACTTCTGGAAGGTTTCACCTGTTCTGGTACTTTGGGGGCTTTGCAAATGCGACATGGCCCCACCAAAATCTGTGTTCCAAAAGCCAAATTAGCGCTCCCTTTTGTACGCACTGCCATGCGCCCAAACAGCAGTTTACACCACATTTTAGGGTATTGCGAACTTGGAAGAAATTTTTTAACAAAGTTTTGGGGTTCTTTTTTCAGGATTCCTTGTTAAATATGAAAATTTTAAGCTAAATTGCAGATCTTGGAAAAAAAAATGTTTTAAATTTTCACAGGCCTAATGCTAAAAAAAAAATTTGTGAATCACCTGTGGCGTCGTATACTCATACACACCTGTATATATTTCCTTAAGGGGTGTAGTTTCCAAAATGGGGTCTTTTTAGGGGTGTTTATTAAGTTTAGCAACCTTTGGGCCTCCTCAAACCTGAAATGGCGCCTAAATAAAATTGCATTGAAATGAGACCCAGAGTCCAGTAGGTGCTCCTCCTATTCTGGGGCTTATGGTTGAGCCAAATAAATGCACTAGGGCACATATGGGGTATTTATAAAAACGGTGACCTGGGGGAAAATGATATTACATTGCATTTACCTAGTCAAATTTACCGTATTTCCAGTGAATAATGGATAAATATTGAAAATCTGCAAAAATGGTGAAATTTTGAAATTTCACTTCCACTTTTCTTTAATTCTGTGAAATACCTAACGGGTTATCAAATTTTCCCAAACACTGTTGTAAAAACTTTAAGGGGTGTAGTTTCTTAGATGGGGTCATTTTTGGGGGTATCTAACATACAGGCCCTCAAAGCTACGTCAGAACTGTACTGGTCCTAAAAAAATGTATGTTGCAAATTTTCTTGAAAATGTGAGAAATTACTACTAAATTTCTAAGCCCCCTAATGATATATTATATAAAAAAAAAGGGCATTTAAAAAAATGATACCAACCCCTTTGTGGACTATGGTAGATGCTAGTTATAAACTATTTTGTGGTGATAAATTTTCTGTCTTGTACGCAGAAAATTTTGAAACTTTCAAAATCACAGATTTTTCCCCATTTTTCATGAAATTTTTATTTTTTTTCACAAAAAAACAAGGCTTGTATGGAAAAATTTTTTACTAAATTAAAGCACCCAAAGTGTCACAAGAAAACATTCTCAAAATCGCATTTAATAGGTTAAAAGTGTCAAAAAGTTATTCTCACATTAAGTGACTCATGTCAGATTTCAAAAATAGGGCTGTGTCAGGAAGGCCAAAACTGGCTGGGTCCTTAAGGGGTGAAAGTAGTTTACCTGTTCCAGCAGTAATGCGCCTGGATTTGCCGTTCAAAATTCATAAATGTGTTGAATCGTATGGTTGTATTGCGACACACCTACAGCACACCCCAGATCTCAGGTGCACTACAAATTACCCCGGGCTCTTTGTTATGCGCCTGATATTGGGATGCGCCTCATTAAAAATATAGCGACTAGGGCTGCACCAGTTATCGGGCTGAAAAGATGCCAGACATACATATATGTCGCCAATAGCTCTTTTTTCCTGTAGAAAAAACACAGCGCAGACAATGGGGCATTAACTTGATTGCAAATGATGGTAAAGCTGTACATAGACAAATAATAGTAGACTTTTGGGGTCCAATTCTGTGCCAGAGCATGGACACATTAGAGGATCCTCTTGTACTATGGTGAACAAGTCTGACCTTGGGTATATGAATATTATTGCTGCACAAGGGGAAAATACTCGATGCCAGACAGAGCTGTCATAACAGTATTATAGACCCCTGGGCAAAGCAGTTCATGGACCTCTGCCTACATGACTATTCACATAACTACTGAGGTGGGTGCTCGCTTCAAACTTCAAGTGTTCTGCTAACTTTGTGGAAGCGGAAAAATAACACTTGAAATTTTGTCATTTTTTCAATATGTATCTTGCGTTTGCAGGCATATCAGTTTTTCTCTGCTAGTTGTAATTTTTCCCTTTTTCATTTAAATGTTAAGGTGGATGATTGGAAAATGTGTGTTAAATTCTGTACATATATTAACCTGATCCTCTATGCTCATGGGTTCCTAAGTGTAGCTGCCCAGCATGCCCATGTGTCAGGACTGCCTTGATTCTCACACAACCTATCTCTGATGCAGCTAAAGATTGAAATGACACGGCTGAGAGGACACGCAAAAGCAACCAAACGTGGATGAAACCAAGCCACCAATACTTGTAGAACTGTGATATCACCAGATAACTTTTGTGGCCATAGGCCGCTGCATGTGAGCGTGGTTTAATCCACATGTGCCTGCCAGAATGTCAGTCTAAAAATGCAATAATGCATTCATGCATTGGATCCTAGGGAAATGCACAGGATTTGTGAACAAAAATCTCGTCTGTGATGAACTTGAGTCACTATTGACAAAAAGAAAAAAATGTGTGTGGGTCCACTTAAAGCTTTTTCTGCCACTGATTACACTGCATGTTCATGTGGACTCTGTGTAACAGGACAACTTCGCTGTAGATTCAGCCATAGATTTTACTCCATGCATTACAGAGGCTAATATCTACACAGTGTAGCCGTTGTGTGACCAATAGTCCTATGTCATCTCGTACAGCCATTTGCGGTCTCATCGAAGGCTGGTCCATAAGATCACTGTAGCCACACAATGTATTCCTACAGTTAATTGTAATTTTCATATTTCAATTTTTCTTTTTCATCCCTGCCTTTCAGGAGTCATATTTATTTTCTAATTCCATCGACAAACTGGCCCTTTTTTTGTTGGGTTAAATAGTAAAAAAAACACAAATGCACACTTGTACAATTTTTAGAGGGGCTCATTGTTCTAGCATTTTTACCAATATAACACATACATATATATATTATAAAATTATATATATATATATATATATATATATTATATATATTTTTTTTTTTTTTTTAGTTATTTTTTTTTTTATTTGCTGTGTATTGCCTTTTTTTGAGTCCAAAAATGTTTTCCATCTACTCACCCATGTGTTGATTTTGTTCATACCAATTTGGAATATATATAACATTTTGATCACATTTTATTCCATTGCATTCTAAGTGGTGGAATAACAAAAAAAGCAATTCTGGCACTGGGTATTTTTTTTATTTTTTGTAAGGTGCTCACAATGCAGCATAATTAATATGATATTGTACAGTATTGCTTTGACTTTTACAAATGATACCAGGTATTGTAATTTTTTTTGTTATTATATGTGATAAAAGATTTATTTTTTATTTTTACGCAGTTGAACATGCCTATTTATGTACTGCAACATAGTAATTTTAGTATCACCTATTACGATACAGTGTAATAGAAGCACAGTCATGGTAGACCTGGGGCCTTCATTGGCCATGGCATCTAAGTGGCGAAATAGTCGGTATCAGAGTTATCTCCAAGCCTGGCAGCTAAGAGTGGATGTCAGCTATAAGTAGCAGCTGGCACCCACCAGTGTTAGGCTATGTTCACACGGTGTAATTGCGGGGCGTAATTACGCCCTGCAAATACACCGTGTGGACGGGGGCGGGGCGGGAGCGGGGGAGTGAGCGGGGGGTCGGCACTTCGCCGGCCCATAGACAATCACTGCTAGCGGCGCGTATACGCCACTAGAAAGTGACATGTCAATTATCTCCCCGCCCGGCGGCTTCGCCGGGCGGGAAGAGGAGACGTAATCCATAGTTCTCTATGAGAACTGTGAATTACCGTAATGAATGGGCCGTTTTCGGCCCGTAATTGGCGCACTTCGGCGCCTAATTACGGACCGAAATACGGCCCATTTTAAGCCGTGTGAACATGGCCTTAGAGTGGCTTAAGCTCATTGGCCCACTCCATGCTTCCTTAACCCCTCCATGATAAAATAGCATTTCATGGAGTATTAAAAGGTTAAATCAGCAGCATGTGCTAATTACTGTGATTTTTTTTTTTTTTTTTTTGCTACATGTGCATAGTAATTCATGTGCATGGTGGCCTTTTTCCAGTCATTATTTTTGTTTCACTTTTACTCTCCTATAGAGAAGTCTATAGAAAAAAGATTTTAAAAACAAGTCCAAGAGCATGCTGTGATTTGGAAGAAAGGCCACCAGAATAAAAGACCACAAAAATATTTCGCTAAAGACTTTCATGAAATATCTGGGAAACAAAAATGCATAGAAATACATCAGGAAAAATGCAGAGAAAAACATTTTTCTAAAAAAAACTAGTTAGTAAAGCTACCCTGAATGTGACTTTTTTTTGGCCAACAAGGCAGATAAGCTTATTACTCAACTGACATAACTGTTACTAACGTTATCCATCCATTCTTAGGTTGCATAGTACATGCCTTTGCTACTATAAAGGTATTCTAATTTACAAAAAATGCAAAATCTTAACAGGTATCTTATTATTCTGATTATAAATGTGGATTTTCATCAGTCACAATTGTTCAAATAAGTGTTCAGTTGTATAAACAAGTGTGTTATCTGGGTGGTCTGCTGGAACTAGAGGTCTCATGATGTGACAGTCTCCAACTGCTTCTTCCCACACTCCTCGCCTTTTGCTCTTCACATTTCTGAACTTGTCACCTGTTGACTATGAACTGTGCCCCAGAGCTGCATTCATCAACTATTAACGGGATTCACGGGATTTAGGTGTATGTTTACTAACAAAATATACTTCTGCTTTATATTTTAGGTATAGCTATGGTTTTAGTTGGAGATTTCCGCATAGTACAACCTGTGAACATATGACATTTTGTAATATTAGGGAAAAGTGACATTTTTTTTCACCTTCCAGTAAACTATAGTTAATATTTTCATGGCTATAAATAATCTGTAAATAGCAACCAAATATCATACTATAAGTTAGTAAAAGACAGGTAGTTGAGGAAGTGGGTTGCTACTGCAGTATCTCTCCTTCATTGTAGAGGTAGAACCTGTCCAATCATGAAGCATGGAGAGACAAAAAATGTACTTGAACCCTTTGGCGTCCTGCATTGTAATGAGGGTATGGATAGGACACATACGTGGTAGGTGCCGGCTGTTAGCTATAGCCACTAACTACTGATGACTCTGATTCCAGCCATTTAACCATTTAAACACCATAATAAACACAACTGTGGCATTTAAATGTTGCCTTGACAGCCGGGCGCCTAGTGAAAACCCTCATAGCCGCCATGTTACATAGGCAGGGTGTAATAATGGATGAATGGAATCACTTTATAATGCAGTACATTAGTATAGCAGTATATAGTACAAGCAATCAAACAATTGCATGTTAAATTCCCCTAAGGCAGGGGTCTGCAACGTCGGTTCTCCAGCTGTTGGGAAACTACAACTCCCATCATGCATTTATATAATCTATATAAGTGGGCATGATGGGAGACGAAGTTTCCCAACAGCTGGAGAGCCAACATTGCAGACCTCTGCCCTAAGGGTACTAAGGGCGACATGTGTAAATGGGTCTGTACAAGTTTTCTGGCGCACTTTGAGCCAAAAAACCGTCATAGCCATGTTTGACTGATGTATGAATAGTCAGATTCCAAAATTTGGCGCAACCTGCACTACACATGATACTTTTGAATGTGCCAAAAATGCACCAAGAATGCACCAAAGTTTGGCACAAAACTGCCATACAAAAGCATACCGTGGCTGAGACAAAGTTTGGCGCATAACACTCTTTCAAACTTACTGCTGAAGGCAGGTCTGATTCCAGCCATTTAAGCATTTATATACCACTGTACAAACTGCTATAGCTGCAATGACAAAAGGAAACTGTACAAAAACAAAAAATTACAGTAGCACATAGTAGACATTAAACTCATGCAAATATTGAATTCATGGATAATTTATGTACAGTTTGCTTCTTGCATTGTAGCCATAAAACCCATACAAAGACTGAATCCATGGTAATTTTAAAATACATTACTGCTATCCTTTGTACATGTATGAAATAGAGGTCTTTGGTGCTCACTTTGATCACATTGTGTATACCCACCTACTGCTTCTCCTCCAAATGCACCACATAAACAATACCCAAGTTAGCCAATATTTCCATTGCAACTGACAGACACTGGTGCAAAATGCTATGGTTGCAATGCAAAAAAGCAAACTGTACAAAACAAAATTACAGTATCACACAATAGGCAATAAACCCATACAAAACATTGAACTCATTGATGTTTTATGTACAGTTTGCTTCTTGCATTGCAGCCATAACAGTTTGCGTCACTGTCTGTCAGTTGCAATGGAGATGCGGGCTAACTTGGATATTGTTTGTAGTGTGGTGCATTTGGAGGGGTGGTTGCCTCCATCTTGGCCATGCACTTCACCCATCCTCCTCTTTGAAGTCCTTATAAGCAGTTTGAGCCTGTTGACCTGAATGTATGTCAGCTTTGGCCCAATTGGGAAGCATTATAGTTAAGGATCTACCTGATAAAGCTTCCTTGATATGTCTACACAGTTCTTTTTTTCTATTAAAGTCTATGGGCTGGCTGAACAATCTTTTAGCGGTTTTAGTATTCTAAAACCGCCGAAAATCCGATCATTTTTCTATGCCGTGTAGACATAGCCTTACTTTTTTTTACTGCTCTCCTTCCTGACACTGAACAGCATGCGGCAGCGCACAGCTGCTGAATCCTCCTCCACTTCCACTTACTGGTACGCTGAGGTGCCAAATTGGAGGGGACGGGAAAAAAGGATTCGTAATGCACATACTGCTGCACACGACATTGTGTTAGGAAGAAGAACAGTAAAGAGGCAACAGTACAGTCAGAAAGTTATAGTGGGTGGTTTCAGACCACACAGTCTTTGTATGCAGACCGACTGGAAATTTATTACTTTCGAGGTATAAAGTGGTATTGTTGCTACTAGGGGTACACCATAATAATTATCAATATGCAGGAACATAAAGAAGGGCATTATTATTGTGGGGCACAAAAGGGTCACTATCATTGTGTTGTGGGAACAAATGAGGCATTATTATTTCGTGGAGGGTGCAACGGGGAAATTACCTCCGTATGGGGCACAAAGAGTGGGATGATCACTTTGTAAAGAGTATTGAGAGAGACATTGAAGGTTCCAACAGAATGGAGCCTTTGGGCAACATGTATGAATTGACCATTTTAACAGTTCTAGCGAGAAATGGACGAAAAGTGAGCTTTCCGCCTTTTTTCCTTTTAGCACTGTGCGCCAGACCCAACACTTTGTAGTGTGCCAAAGATGTGGGGTGTTCTGTGGTATGTCGCACCACACTGGCAATATTAGACACATTCATGAATGTGGGACGGCAGAACTAGGCGCATTATTGATCCAACAGCCACACCAATTTTAATATGGTCTGAGCCTGAGTAGTTGAAGTGGAACTAGATTTGCCATTAGGGCAAAAAATGGCCCTTATTTCTCAACTTATACCAGTAAAATAATAAAAAGTGATTTATGATAACTATCAAACGCTATAAAATTAAATTATATAAATTTAATAATAAATTATATAATATAAAATTAATATAAAAATAAATAATATTCCCAAAATGTAAAAAGATCTCCTATAAAATTTATTTAAAATTAATATCATCTAAAATTAATATTAAATTAAGTAAAATAAATTAATTAAGCCAATACAGCATGTATCATAAATCCTGTTCTCAATCGTGTATTTACAGATTTTAGTGTTATCATTAATTACAAACACATCACAGCAGGCTAAAAATAAAAGAAAAGGCATTGGAATAGCATGTCAGTAAGTGGAAACTATGGTACTGATCTTGCATGTTGCACCACAAGTCTTAGCAAGCCATGTGGTGTGCCGGCTATTGCTGTATGTCGAATAAAGGATGACCTACAGACCTACATTTTTCCGAACACTAATTAGCATACTATATGAAAGTATAACAAAAAGTATTTTGTAAGATTTTAATTATAAGATAAATAAAAAATATAAAAATCTCCACAATTTTTTTTATTAACATAATACATTTTAAATTAGAAAATCAGCTCAATGAACTGTTTTAGTAGCCATTATCAAACCTTAGGCACCACTTATGACCGCACATGCATCACTTTCATATATTCAGGCTCATAATACACTGAAAAAAGATGCGAAAAATGGGCTTGACGTGCCACGTTTCATACATGTCGACCTTTGGGTGCAGAGACAAGTGGTGTCTGTAAAAGGCGTCAAAAAATGTGTCTTATAAAGAATGGGTGGAAGATAACTCCTTACTAAAAATTACTTAGAACTTTTGTTAATACAGTAGCACCACATTTGCATGAAACAAAATATATTGTAATCCCTAAAGTGATAGGTGTCTATTGCTAATTCCTGCTTTTATTTCACTTCAAAGGATGTTGTAAAGAGAACTGTGGCCATTCCGCATACCAAACAAGCAGGGTCTCCCCAAACTCCATCCGATGGTCACAATCTTGGGATGATAATTGCTGGCAATAATGCAGCATCCAGGGCTGCTCTTGTTATTCTGAAATAAGAGCAGAAATTACCAATTAAATTCTACCAGTTTAGGTGTCACAATATTTTTAGTTTTCTGCAATTGCAGTGCTAGTTACAAAAGTAGTAGAGAGTTGCTTTCCATCCATCCTGTAGCTGCAGACGTAGCAAGCCTAAACTTGACAGATAAGGCACCATAATGTTGTGGCTCAAATGTTATTTCACCTCTTTCATTTTTCTTACAAATGTAATGATAGCTTTTCATACTATCACATTGAAGTTAAACTTTATTACAGTCGCATATTGTGCCCGAAGTATAGATTTTTTAATGTTTGTCACGTGGCGGCACATGTCATGGGGCTTGTGCCTTTGATCTTTTAAATCCCTTACAACACATTGGCTGCTATTGCTGCATTAATGGGTCACAGTTGAACATTATGGCTGGGTCACAGCTGACAGCTGTGAAAGGAAGAAGGGGAGATGAACTTCTGCACCGGAGCCCAAAAGGCCAACAGAACATACCATCAAAGTATAATAGGTGCAGGTCCCAGAAGTGTGACTCTCACCTATCTCAGGAGTGGACCCTCAAAATCTCTGTATAGAATCTGTGGCGCTATATTCTGTTTTATGGGAATTCTGAGTACAGCCAAGAGGCGTGTTTGACTGTTTTCAGAACTCACAAAACAGAATGGAGGGTAGTGGGCAAGCGCAACCTACTTTCTGTTCTGAATGGAGACTTTTGGGATCCCATTCTCAATATAGGTGCAAGTCCCAGAGGAACTCCGGAGCAGGGTATTGCAGGAACTATACAAACTCCAAACTGATAAACTCAAGTTACATAGTTTGTAAGGCTGAAAAAAGGCAAGACGTCCATCCAGTTCAGCCTATTTTGCTAAAGTGTTGCTAAAGTGTTGATCCAGAGGAAGGCAAAAAACCCCAATGAGGTAGAAGCCAATTGTCCTCATTTGAGGGAAAAAAATTCCTTCCCGACTCCAATCTGGCAATTGGAATAATCCCTGGATCAACGACTCTTCTCCAGAATCCTAGTCACTATAACTAGTTATATATTACGCTCTAGAAATACATCCAGGCCCTTTTTGAACTCTGTTAGTGAATTCACCTTGACAAGTTCCTCTGGCAGAGAGTTCCACAGTCTCACTGCTCTAACAGTAAAGAATCCCTTTCTATGTTTATGTAGAAACTTTCATTCCTCAAGACGTAGAGGATGCCCCCTTGTTCTAGATACAGTCCTGGATATAAATACATCTTTAGCGAGATCTCTCTATTGACCTTTAATGTATTTAAACATATTTATTATGTCCCCCTGAAGCCGTCTTTCCTCTAAACTAAATAACCCTAACCTTGCTAATCTTTCTGGGTATTGCAGTCCACCCAGTCCCTTTATTATTTTTGTTGCCCGTCTTTGTACCTGTTCAAACTCTACAATGTCTTTCCTGTGCACTGGTCCAAAACTGGTCCAAAACTGTTAAAATATTCCATGTGTGGTCTAACCAGTGACTTGTATAATGGGAGAATAATGTTCTCATCATGTGCATCTATGCCCCTTTTAATACACCCCATGATCCCATTTGCCCTGACACCTGCTGCCTGACATTGGCTGCTACATTTAAGTTTACTGTCCAACAGGATTTCCAAGTCGTTCTCCATGTCACTTTTACCCAGCATTTTGATGCTTAACAAGTAATTATGGAAATGATTTTTCCTCCCCATGTGCATAACCTTGCATTTATCTGTGTTAAACCTCATCTGCCATTTCTCTACCCAGGCTTCCAACTTATCCATATCCCTTTGTATTAGAACATTATCCTCTATTGTGTTGATTACTTTACAGAGCTTAGTATCATCTGCAAAGATCAAGGACTACAAAACTCTAAAACTTCGCCAAATGGAACTTAGACAAATAACAACAATATACTACAACTTGACACAACTGAATTAGAAATAAGATTTCAAGAAATAATAGTTTGACATGGCGGCGTAACTAGAATTCATAGTGTCCCATAGCAAAATGAAACCTTATGACAGGAAACAAAAACAGCAACACAAGTAGCAATAATTAATTAATTATAAATAATACTGCCATATATGAAAAAAGAAACAGAGTACTGCTAGATAGCAGAAAGCCACATACTTGTTATTTTCTATATAAAGGTACAATGGTTTGGCACCGAAGAGGGCCCACTCAACCTCTGGGACCCATAGCAGCTGCTATGGCTATAGTTATGCCTATGGTTTGAAGTAGCAGGGTTAGACAGGTCCTTGCTGTATACTCTGCAACCAGACTGCCAGAATTAACTGAGCTTTATAGAGTCTAGAAGTAGCTTACAAGTTCCAGGTGCACGGCCAGGTCAGCTGACATGCAAGGGTCCTGAGCAGTTGCAATGCAACCTCTTGAAACAAGCACAGACAACAGGAAACAGACATAACAGAAACTCTTGCTGACTTACTAAACAGGAGAGGACACAGGAGATTTTCCACCATTCCTAACTCCAGCACATATCACACTTTGATGGTATATCCTAATGATATGCTATCAACGTGTGAAATGGGAACACCCCTTTAAGTAAATTTACATTAAATAAAAAAGCCAAAAGTGAAAAGTGTCTTACTGTGTTACATCATAAAAACATTTTGCATTAGAAAAGTACAATTATGCTTGTCAGTGAGCTATCCTGGCTATATGCCCAGACTCATGAACTATTTTACTGTAAAATTCTTTTGACACAAATAAAAGTAGTTAAATGGGTTGTTTTCATTTATTATTTATATAACAGAGAATCATACAATTTTCTAATATACATGTTGTATATTACGATGGGTGCTGAGAACAGATGATGAATCTGCAGGTTACAGCATAGGGTTTGCTAAGTGAAGTCTAAAGGGCTCCCAGGTCTTCACCGGAGCCCGCCACATGGCCAGATGGACTTTGCTGCAGGGAGCCCCCAGGTAGTTACCTCTGCCGTAGGTCCTAGCAGTCACAGCCAATGAACCGGAAACGTAGTACAGTAGGACAAATCAAGAACGTGGTCCAGGCCCAAGCAATAAGGTCTGGGCAGGCAGCGTACAGACAAGGTCAGGAATATAGCAGAAGGTCAGTGGCAGGAAATCAGGCAGAAGAGTAGCGGGCAGAAATGGCAGACAAGTACAGGACGGACATGAATAACTGGGCAAAGGTTGCTGGGAAGAGATTCCCTAAGTAGACCATGGACCCTGGCGATTGGCTGGGGAAGAATAATATGGCGCGCACTGGCCATTTAAATCAAAGGGAACGGTGCATGCCGCTAGTGGTAGAAGCTAAACTGCAGCTAGAGGGAGCCTGAGGAAAAGAAAGCTGGTACGAGCATGGGCCAGACACCTAGCAGAGTGCAGACGGGTGAGTCCCAGAACGGGGAAGCTGGGATAGGGAGTGGGCGTGTCTGTGGACCGGGTCTCAGACCGCGACACGCGTCATTACACATGCATTAAGAATTCTGCTGCTGCACCTCTTTTGTACCAGTGCAGTAGATATAGCCCACATTCCTGTCCACAGTATTGGCTCTCAATGAATAACTGCATGGACTAAACATGGCGTCAGTCATGTGATCCATTGCACACATGTCATGTGACCTCCTGACATTCAGTTAGCTATAGGGTTACATGATATCTATGGAGTAAGTGAAGAGGAATAATGGTGGAATAATATTTATTAATATGGTTATTGCAGCAACTTTTTCAATGTGTGGATTCACTTGTATAACTGCTGTCTATGTAGCTGATATCAGGTTGCTAATAAAGTTAACTGTTAAAATACTTTTGGATGCCAAGAGTCACATGACACGTGTGTGTTGGTCACGTGATTTGATCCATACTGTTGGTCCATGGCAGCCATTACTACGGACTGGAAAGTGGGCTATGCCATTTTTTTCTAGATAGGGACCTGCTGCATTGGTATAAAAGAGGTGCAAGAGCAGAATTTTTAACACATGTCTATTAGAAATTGTATGATTCCCTATTATATACATAACAAATAAAACCAATATAAAGTGGACAACCCCTTTAACAATTTTAAAGCAATCTAACATAAACATCAACCCGCAAGAATTTTTCGGAATTGTTAGGGAAACCTCTCTGCCAAAGCAAATGTATAGAGATAGTAGTCAAGCTTTATATCTAAAGACTTAATTGGCCTAATTTATCAAAATTGTCTAACAATAAAACTGTCTTTGTTGCCAATAGCAACCGATCAGAGCTAATTTTTCCAAAGAAGTTTAAAAATAAAAGTTGAGCTCTCTGATTGGTTGCCGTAGACAGCAAAGACAGTTTTACTGTTAGACAATCTTGTTAAATGAGGTCCATTGAATGTATTGTTCATGTATTATACCTTACCATGGTATCATTAGGTGTTATTATGATTCCCTTTTTGCCTTTTGAATTTAGTTGATCCCTTCAAGGTGTAGAATATTCTATTTCAACCACTACTGAAAGTAAAGAGAATGATATGGCATAGACCAAAGCTGCACATCAAAATCACATCTTTATTAACAATACAATATTTATTATTGTTGATGTTAATTTATCAACAAAATCTAAAAGTGGATACAAAAATGTTAAAAACACTTAAAAATAACAAAATAGTAATAAATCAGTCCCAGGTAAGAGACCAAAATACCCAAGTCATGGACATAGAAAGTGATCCGTAAGCTGTTAAAGGGAATCTGTCACCATTTTTTTTTTTTTACTTGTTAAATCAAGACCCTGATCCATATTCTTTTCCTCTTAGCCTGATTGTAGATTTCTCAATTCGGCTGTCTATATATGATTGTGGGGAAGACATTCTTGCTTGCACTGCTTTAACAGCAGTCAGAGAGCTGCTTTACAGCAGCTTCATGCACATAGGAGCCTTAAGACAGATTCTATCCAATAGACTTGTATAGGAGAGTTTTCACTGTGATGGGTGGGGAGAGGGGGGAGCTGTGACATCTCCTCTTGTGACTGGTGGATTATGTGTTATCTCTACACAATGGTGTCTCTTTTTAGTTTGACCCTGCTTTTAGTGATAATAAGCACACTGCTGAAAAGCTCTCTAAACAGAACAGGAAGTGTCACACGATTATTAGGCTTAGTGGCCAAAGTGAAAACTGAAGGACTTAAGAATTATTTAAAAAATACTGAAAGTGATATGGAAAATAAAAAAAAAAACAACCAAAAATTCCTAAAAAATGTGTTTAACATAAAAATGTGAGTTAAACAATAAGTCATTTTTTATGACACATTCCCTTTAATAATAAGAAATGTGGATAGACATGATCACAAATATTGCAATATCAAATAGCACAAAGGGAGAAAACAGGACAGCGATATCACCAAATGGGTGAACAAATCTCCATGCATATCGGCCCATCACCACAGCTTCAGTCTATTTAAAATAACTGGAAAAGAGGTGAAAAAAAATATAATCAGTGACCATGAAAAAAAGCACATGGGGTGAGAAATTGTACCTGCTACTTTATATTTCAGCCAGAGTCCCACAGTGTAGCAGCTAAGCGCGGATAAACTATGGCCAACAATGCCTACACAAGATTGGCAAAGGCCATGCTATTTGGCCAGTTTTGCACGGCATATAGCGACCAGTGTGTAATTCTAAAGCGCTTGGGCCTGACCCCACTCACCCTCCCTTCCCCCCGGCACGTAACCTGTACACTCTGAATTAGAACTTACAGTAAATTTTAAGAAACAATAGTACGCCACGCAAATATGCTGTGTGAACATACCCTTTCTCAAATTTTTGCAGCCTTTACCATTAAGGGTTTTGTCCTCATGCAGCTGCCAACTCTGGCCTCACAGTACTAAGGGTTAGTTTTGCAATCACTGTCAATCATTACTTGTTGTCAAGTATCAGGGAATACCATTGTATATAAATTTGCGTGTGTAGGAAACATAGATTTTTAGGTTCGTGCACATTGTAATTTTTTTTTTTTTTTTAAATCACAAAAAGTTAGACAATGCTTGTGCAAAATAAGTTTAACCATATGCCAACTGTCCATTGACCATAAGGTTCTGGATTGTGGACATCTAACTCTGCACGAATAACTGCACTCCAAAATAATCACGCCAATGTGTCCAGTAAAAAGCGGAAAATGACACAGCGGTTCCAGAAACGTCCAATAAAATTCAGAACATTTATTTCAAATCCATTAAAATATGGAAACACCTCCACAGCATAGACAAAACAGAAATCCCTTGGTTAACGTTGGTGTACCTGGTCAGAAAGGGGGGTAAATGGCTTGGTAAAGAATTGGTTAAGAGTTACAATTATGCTTATTATCAATTTGCAAACAAAAGGTTAGTTTCTGGGTTAAATTGTAGTACTATAGATTGGTCTAATAACTAGCAGTTAATATATACTGTCTATCAAGGTGATTTTTCTAGAATTACTAATCCCACATTAAGGAAAACATATTAGAATGTGAAAGAAAGGAGCACACAGGAGAAAGAGAACACCTAAGGTATGTAGGCTAATCAGGTCTTAACCCATCTCACTGTGTAGTCTGTTGTAAATCTAGCACAGGACATCTGCTAAGCTCACTATTTCTAGTGCCACCGGTTTACTGAAAATGTACAGACAAGGTATTAACTTGCAAAGTCTGGTTTAAAAAAAGCATGGAGATCACATCTTGTATTACCAAGTTTTTGTCACAGTTACTGCTAAAAATGGCTTTTCTGTTTAAATCACTGCTACAATTATGAACATGGAGTTATTTGCTCAATGAAGTATGAATATATGTTCACCTGGATTTTTTTCTCTCAGGATCCTGAAGCATGATAAGAGTTCAGGCCACTGTAGATCCTTTATTCCAGTTTGCTGATAATATTTCTTAGTTAGAATTATTTTCATCCCAATTAGACCCAGTAGAATCTTGATTCCCGAAAAGTTGGGACGCTGTGCAAAATGAAAAGAAAACAGGAATATAATGATTTGGAAATCTCTTCTATCCATATTTTTTTACAACAGAACATGGAACACATCAGAAGGTGAACATTAAACATTTTTCATTTAATTAAAAAAATAAAATAAGGGAATGCTCCCACCATAGACTTTGATGGCATATTGCTAGGAAATGTCATCAAAGTTTGATGTGTGTGGGACCCACCTTTGGGACCTGCACGTATCTTGGGAACGGGCCCCCGATAGTGTTGGCTCAGAATGGAGAGCTGGTCGTGCTTGCCAATGACTCTTCTTTCTGTTCCATGGGAATTCTGAGTACAACCAAACACACTTCTTCCCTATAATGGGAACAGAATGTGCAAGTGCAACCAATTTGCCATTCTAAACCAATGTATTACAGGGACCAGAAGTGGGATCTGCACCTATCAGATTTTAATGATACATCTTGTATACATCTTCCACGCCTGGTTGAACTTGATGGACACGTGTCTTTTTTCAACCGAACTAACTACTATCTTATTAATTTACCATTCAAATCTATGGGAGAACCCCCCTTTCATTAAGAAATTGATAGCAGCAATACATCTCAAAAAGTTTGACCAGCGCCATGTCTACCATTGTGTAGCATCCCCTCTTCTTTTTAAAACTATATATCTTTGTAAAGGCAGTCCTCGACTTACACCGTTCCAACTTACATCTATCTCCTAGTTACAAACGGAGATTTATGGGGAATCCTGGCACTTGTAGTTCCATGTTCCACAGCAAATAGTAGCTGTGGAACGACAAGTTCCAGCATGCCACAGCAGCACATGAGATGAAAATGATGTGAAATCTTCTTAACAGGGGCACAGACAGCAAAACAAATGTAAAAACCCTTCTCTGCACTATCCAAAATGAGAAAAACCCTTTTGTGCCGTAGTTACATTTAATAAATATACCTATTCTGACTTATATACAAATTCATCTTAAAAACAAACCTTCAGTCCCTAACCCGTTTGTAACGCAGGGACTGCTTGTATATGTATTGCTATGATTAAGAGTGCTAAGTGTTTTTGCCTCAGTTGCCAGTACACTATTCTGTGTAGTTGTGCAGTCTTTTTGCTAT
Source organism: Phyllomedusa bahiana (assembly GCA_025379985.1). NCBI lineage: Eukaryota > Metazoa > Chordata > Amphibia > Anura > Hylidae > Phyllomedusa > Phyllomedusa bahiana. The sequence goes on from JAODAL010003277.1 coordinate 124,721, forward strand.
TTGATTTTATTTATTTTTTAAATGAAATCTTCAAATTTTACTTGTTTTTCTTGTCTGAGAAGTGAGAAGACTAATTGCTGGAGTTTTGGTAGAGATATGTTTTCCTATTCTTTTTATATGTGTATTTCATATTTTGTAGTAAGATATGATTCCATAAAGAGCCAGTAATCCTAACTATGTTTTAAAGGTGACTACTCAGAGGGATCAAAATGCTAGATGATCCAGTCACATTCAATATTTCTAACCCAAGTAACCACTAGTTAAATCATTTTCAACCAAGTACCAAGCGTTCAAAGGCATAACTGTCCGGTCTTAGTAGAGCTCTGCTCTGCTATTCTCCCTTATAGGCCTAAGGCCTTAGGCCTCAAGCCTACCAAGCGCCGGGCCACAGTGCTGACGTGGGCGGCACAATGACGTCACATCATCGCGCCACCCGCACCGAGCTCAGAGACAGGCCAGCAGCGCCTCGTATCATGGGAGCGTGGAGAGTGGTAAGTAAGCTGTTTCTTATTTTTTAACATTAATAAAACCTGTCTAAGCTCTGCCTATCTATATGGGGCCCCTATAGTTTTCTAAACCCTGCCTGTCTACCTATATGGGGCCCTTATAGTTCCCTAAACCCTGCCTGCCTGTCTAAATGGCCCCTATAACCTACCTAAACCCTACCTTCCTCACTATAAAGCCCACTATAGCTACCTATACCCTGTCTGCCTATATTCTTCCTATAACCTCCCTGAACCCTACCTGCCTACCTATATGGCCCCTATAGCCTACTTAAAGCCTGCCTGTCTATTTGGTGCCCCCTATAGCCTACCTACAGCCTGCCTATTTGGGCCCCATATAGCCTATTTACTTACCTTCCTATATGGGCCCCACCTATAGCCTATCTAGCCTACCTGTGGCCCAACTACTGCCTACTTAGCTACCGGGGGCCTACCTACAGACTACCTACCTACCTCGGGCTACCTACCTAACTGGGGCCTAACTACCACCTACCTAGTGCCAATATACATCACATACTACCATCCATTAATTTTCATTTGTTTTATACTCACCTGCGCACTCACATAAACTGGTGCTTCAGATTTAATGGTGTAATTGGCACTGCATTGAGCAGGAATGCTTAAAAATATAAACATATTGAAGATAAAATGATTTATAACTGGACATTGATTTTATTATGGCTAAGAGTGCATCTAGTATCTGAAAATTGGCAGGTACCTTAAGAGGTTACTGAATTTGGACATTACTGAGACCAACATTAAATTCTGACCTAAAATGTGTCCCCACGGCAGGGTTTTAAGTCAGTGTTTACAACTGTCAACATTTTACATTATTTTAAAAGAAACCTGCCACATAGGTTATGCCCCTCCAGCTGAGGGCAGCACAGGCTATTGACAGACCTGCTTTTTCCAGCGCTGTGTCCCTTATTCTGTAAGATGCTGTAGTTTTAGAGCATTTACCCCTCAAATCTTATTCATGAGCAGGTGTTAGCCACGCCCACCAAAGGCTAGCCCCACCCATTTCGCAGTTATTCACATGTTTCTACCTATTCAAATTAACAGGTTTATCAGTTGAGGTGGGCCGGGCTAGCCTCAGGTGGCCAGGGTATGAAAAAAAACGGACTCTTTTTATGACTCTTTTCTGGCTGAAAACTGCAGATTTGAGCATTAAATACTCAAAAACTACAGCATCTTACAGAATAAGGGACACAGTGCTGGAAATAGCATGTCTGTCACTAGCTTGTGCTGCCCTCAGTAAGGAAGGTAAAAGTTATGCGACAGGTTCTATTTAAATAGAAAATTCGTGCAGCAGTCCACATTGGACAGATTTTCCACCGGATGATTTTTCGCTCCACCAGCATTCCTAAAAAGCCTGATTTCAGGCAGAAAATGTACATCAGTGGTTGTGGGAAATGGGTGAATCTAAAAAATGCGACGAAATGTCAAAATAATCAGAATCCAGACGGTATTTTAACCTGCCGTGTGGACGCTCCCTAACATTACAGGTACCAGGCATAGCATCTACGCACGAGAGTAGTTAGGAGCAGTGAAGACATAGGACAAGGAACAGTACCAAAAGTAGCAGGTATAGCATTCAAGGATCAAAGTAGGAATGCACTCAGGAAAAATGGAACTGGGAAATCACCATAATCACCAGGCACCCGAACGGCAACTCCACTTTGCACGCCAGTGTGCGGCCAGCCACCTGTCTATTTGCTTCTCTACTACTCCACTATTGGGTTCTAGAATGTTCTGGACGCCATTTGAGATACAGCAGTTATATGCCTTGATTGATTGGCCACCTTGCACTACTATTGAGTAATGCAAGTAGTAATACAATGAAGTCAATATAATGGAGAATTTGTATTGACTAAATTGCCGCTTATATAAAATACTGGATACCAGCAATTTTTGGTTTGGAAGTGGAAGTTAGGAGTTTGAAGGATCTTCTGGTTTGCAGGCACTCTGGGTGGACTACGTACAGTCATATGAAAAAGTTTGGGAACCCCTATTAATCTTAATCATTTTTAGTTCTAAATATTTGGGTGTTTGCAACAGCCATTTCAATTTGATATATCTAATAACTGATGGACACAGTAATATTTCCGGATTGAAATGAGGTTTATTGTACTAACACAAAATGTGCAATATGCATTAAACCAAATTGTGACTGGTGCAAAAATTTGGGTACCCTTATCATGTTATTGATTTGAATACTCCTAACTACTTTTTACTGACTTTCTGAAGCACAACATTGGTTTTGTAACCTCACTGAGCTTTGAACTTCATAGCCAGGTGTATCCAATGATGAGAAAAGGTATTTAAGGTAGCCAATTGCAAGTTGTTCTCCTATTTGAATCTCCTGTGAAGAGTGGCATCATGGACTCCTCAAAACAACTCTCAAATGATCTGAAAACAAAGATTGTTCAATATAGTTGTTCAGGGGAAGGATACAAAAAGTTGTCTCAGAGATTTAACCTGTCAGTTTCCACTGTGAGGAACATAGTAAGGAAATGGAAGACCACAGGGACAGTTCTTGTTAAGCCCAGAAGTGGCAGGCCAAGAAAAATATCAGAAAGGCAGAGAAGAAGAATGGCGAGAACAGTCAAGGACAATCCACAGACCACCTCCAAAGAGCTGCAGCATCATCTTGCTGCAGATGGTGTCACTGTGCATCGGTCAATAATACAGCACACTTTGCACAAGGAGAAGCTGTATGGGAGAGTGATGCGAAAGAAGCCGTTTCTGAAAGCACGCCACAAACAGAGTCGCCTGAGGTATGCAAAAGCACATTTGGACAACCCAGCTTCATTTTGGAAGAAGGTCCTGTGGACTAATGAAACAAAGATTGAGTTGTTTGGTCATACAAAAAGGCGTTATGCATGGCGTCCCAAAAAACACAGCATTCCAAGAAAAACACTTGCTACCCACTGTAAAATTTGGTGGAGGTTCCATCATGCTTTGGGGCTGTGTGGCCAATGCCGGCACCGGGAATCTTGTTAAAGTTGAGGGTCGCATGGATTCAACTCAGTATCAGCAGATTCTTCAGAAAAATGTACAAGAATCAGTGATGAATTTGAAGTTACGCCGGGGATGGATATTTCAGCAAGACAATGATCCCAAACACAGCTCCAAATCTACTCAGGCATTCATGCAGAGGAACAATTACAATGTTCTGTAATGGCCATCCCAGTCCCCAGGCCTGAATATCATTGAACATCTGTGGGATACTTTGAAGCGGGCTGTCCATGCTCGGCGACCATCAAACTTAACTGAACTTGAATGGTTTTGTAAAGAGGAATGGTCAAAAATACCTTCATCCAGGATCCAGGAACTGATTAAAAGCTACAGGAAGCGACTAGAGGCTGTTATTTTTGCAAAAGGAGGATCTACTAAATATTAATGTCACTTTTCTGTTGGGGTGCCCATACTTTTGCACCGGTCAAATTTTGGTTTACTGCTTATTGCACATTTTGTGTTAGCACAATAAACCTCATTTCAATCCGGAAATATTACTGTGTCCATCAGTTATTAGATATATCAAATTGAAATGGCTGTTGCAAACACCCAAATATTTAGAACTAAAAATGATTAAGATTAATAGGGGTGCCCAAACTTTTTCATATGACTGTACAATATTTAACTACTTAGAGACTGAAGTGGGACCAAGATGCTCTGTACAGCATGGTGGATTACTTTGTTGACATATTTCTGAGACTTCCTGCTTCTGATCTGGGAGAGACCACTATGAAGAGGGACACATCTATGTCTGTGGCATGTGTACACTGTGGAGATCTGTGCTGCTATTTTTATGCTGATTATTATTACACTAGCAGCAGTATAATATGGATGCCTGTATGTTATTTAGGAGGAGAGGCTGAAATCAGCACGAACAGGTAAATTCTGCTGTGTGACTTCATGTCTTCAGTGAAGTGCAGTATATGAAGTTTGAAAGTCAGATTGACCCCAGACAAGTATCTTTGTCCTCAGTTGGTATCTCCCAGATAAAAAAATCTCACCAGATTGTGACCTCTTTCTCACAAAATGAAAATAAAACCTTTGTTACTGTAATACTAAGGGTAAAACTATGTGAATGACATGAATTTGAGGAAAGTGTTCCATCTACCATGTATTTTTCTGTGTTTGTGTGGATGTTAGAGGTGCTCTTTAAGGAGCTGGAAATTAGACAGAATATACATTCTGACTGTAGCTATAGTTGTGATATGCTATTCACAGTGGATCATGTGTCTACTTATTATTGAAGTATATAACATTTTTGAAAAATATTCTAGGAACTTACTTTTTTACAAGCTTTTAGCAATCTTTCAAGTCTAGTAGACAAACATTATGAATGATATTTTTCTGTGTTACCATTGTACTGAAAAAACAAAATAGTATAAATGGGGAATGACAATGGAGTGTATAAAGAACTGTGGAGAACCCTTCTGAAGGTCATCTGAGAGGGAAAATGTTTAATGCAATGTTTGATGGTTAACCACATTGTGTTCTGTTACAGGAGATGCCACATTGCACCACCGCTGAGAAACATTACCACTTGTTTTAAAAACTGTTTATCCATCTCACCAACTGTTTTCAAGGAATGCAGGGGTGTAGAAATACTCTTGTAGAAATTGGAAGAGAAACTTCAGTGTCTCATGTAAATAGCTTTTTGTTGTTCTCATAAGATCATGGAATACACACAGTTCCATTGCTAAGTGTTTATATTTCGTGATCTTATGAGAATGCAATAGAATGTTATATTTCATAGGATGCTGGAGTTTTCTCTACCAGTTTCTACATATGTTGAGGCTACTTTGAGAAGCTCTGAAGGCAGAGGTGGCTGGTGAGAATGTGGTCATGTGAGCAGATTGCGAGTCCTTATGCTCGTTTTTAGACAGGTTGTATGAATGTGGTTTTAACGGGCTGTGAAAAGAGCCTGAGCATTCCTAACCTGTGTAAAGAGCAGCTACTGGTATGGTGGTGATAGAAAAAAGGACTGGCCGACTGAGGTGCTGGCTGCAAGTATGATAAAGATAAGTTATTAATGCAGAAAGAAACAACCCCAACCCATGAGACTGCTCTCTAGGCCACAGATACATGAGGTCCTGTGTGATCACCATAGGTGACTCTGAGACAGTTGTCCCCTGTAAGAGAGATAGGAGTGTGTCTGCTGACAAAAGATGTTAGCGAGAGCTCTCCATGCAGGAGACAAGACAGTGTTAGTGAGAACAACTACTAGGCAAGAAGAACTCCTGGTGCAGAAGTGTGACACTAAGGGCTCGTTCACACGGCTGATTTGGGCACTGATTTCAGCCGTACTGCGCGCCGTATTTGCACTGCAGTACGGCTGAAATCCGTCCCAGTCATTACGTTAATCTACAGTTCTCATAGAGAACTATGGATTCCGTCTCCTCTCCCTGCTCGGCGAATACGCAAAGCGGGGAGAAAGTGACATGTCAATTGTTTACGGCGTGTACGTGCCGTGAATAATGCATGTCTATGGGGCCGGCCAGCTGCTGGCCCCCCGCCCCGCCCCCCGCTGCACGGCAGCCGGCGAAATCCGTCCCGCAATTAAGTCGGCAATAAGCCGTGTGAACTGTGCCTAAGAAGGGAGCAGCACTTGTCTGAGTGCAGAGTTATGGTAGTGTGTCTGCTGACAAAAGATGTTAGCAAGAGCTCTCAATGCAGGAGACAAGACAGTGTTAGTGAGAATAACTCCTAGGCAAGAAGAACTCCTGATGCAGAGGTGTGACACTTAGAAGTGAGCAGCACTTGTCTGAGTGCATTGTCAGGCTATGTCTACTCTGCACAGAAAAACGTCTGTTTTTTCAGCGTTTTTCGTTTTCTAAAAACGCTGGAAAAGCGACTGTAATCATCTCCCATAGACTTATATTGTAAAAACGTCCTGCTGTCTACACTGAGCTTCTTTTTTCTGCTCGTTTTTTTTACTGGTCTTATTTTGCAACATGCTCTAAAAAACGGCAGAGCAGGGCAGAAAATTTACTACAGGAGTCTATGTAAAGCGCCTGATGTCTTTTGGCGCATCTTCGCTGCGTTTTTTGCCGCGATTTTTCAATGAAAACCCTCCCAGGAGACCCAAGTCCCACCTATAGTGGATGTTAATAAAGCTTATATCTTATAAAATTTGCATACAAGTGTCTGATGTGTCCTTGTTTGTACATTTTGTAATAAAATGATCATGCTCTGGCTGCTAACGATTTTTGCGCAATTCATATATTTTTAGCTAAAAATAAGTTTTTTTTATGGATTTTGGTGTCAGAATGCATATTTTTGCGGATTTTGGTGCTAAAATCCTTTTCTAAACATATTTTGGCGCCAATAAAGTTATCTCGCTTCTGACGCTAAAAATACGTTTTTACGGATTTTGGCCCAATAATCCATTTTTTTTACGGATTTTGGCACTAAAATACTTTTCTCAACGTATTTTGGCGCTAATAAAGTTCTCTCACTTCTGACGCTAAAAATACGTTTTTTATGGACGGTTTTTACGCTAAAATCCTTTTCTTAACTTTATAGACGCCAAAATATGTTAAGAAAAGTATTTTAGCGCCAAAATCCATAAAACAACGGATTCTTGCGCAAAAACTGTAAAAACGTATTTTTGCCGTCAGAAGCGAGAAAACTTTATTAGCGCCAAAATATGTTTAGAAAAGGATTTTCGCGCCAAAATCCGTAAAAAAACGGGTTCTTGGGCCAAAATTCGTAAAAATAAACTTATTTTGTGCTTCAGAAGCGAGAACTTTATTAGCATCAAAATCCGTAAAATTACGGATTTTTGCACCAAAATCCATAAAAAAATTGACTATAGGGCCAAAATCCATAAAAAAAACGTATTTTTGGCGACAAAAGCGAGATAAATTTATTAGTGCCAAAATCCGTAAAAATGCAGATCTTAGCACCAAAATCCGTAAAAAAATGGACTTTAGGGCCAAAATCCATAAAAAAACGTATTTTTGGCGACAAACGCAAGATAACTTTATTAGCGCTAAAATCCGTAAAACGACTTCAAGATCACATATCAATGCAAAGAGGTGCTTTATTTACCCTTTTGTAGGGCGGAGTTCCATCCAATGGCTTAATATATGCATACATTAAAAAAACAGACTTAAAGACAAGCAAAAAACGCTTGAAAAAATGCGCCAAAAAAAAATCGTGGCAAAAAGCGGATGTTTTTTCAGCTGCTTTTGACAGGCAGTGGACAGAAAACTCAGTTGCATGAACGTTTTTAGTAATTCGTTTTCAGGTCGTTTTTTTGTCCACTGCAGTGTAGACATAGCCATAGTGTAACATTGTACCCTTGGTGCATGGGTCTAGAAATTGATACTGTACTGATATCAACTGTATCATCTCCTCCAGCAGGGCACTCACCTCTAGCACTCTTCCTATACCATCACAAGCTGTATAGATTTCAGCCCTGCATATTTGGGGTTAATATCGGCAGGCCCATTTTACCCCTTTTCAATGTATCTAACAGTCTTGGGTCCCATTCTCATTATGTTTCGGCTGTCTGTCGATGATAGTGTGTCACCAGCTGTGTTCTTGGGAGACCGACTAAGTGATAATCATTACATACTGCTGAGCAAGGCCTGGAGAGTGTCAAAGAGAAAAGATAATTAGCTGACCTAAAGATTCACTGCCACTTGAGTGCATTGGACTGGGGTAGTCTAGGGGCAAAAGATGATATCTTACAGAACTCTGCAGGCTGTCACCAAAGAGGTGTGGGCTGAGCATACTTTCAACCTGTGAAGGGGTCAGTTCTAGGACGTTTGCTGTGGCTGTAAAAAACATCAGCCCAAGACGGATGCATGGTAAGGTGGGTGGTGCAAGACTCTTCAGGAAGGAAAGGTTATATGGGATAACACCCAGAAGGGACTATCGGGTAGTGTGCAAAGGAAGGTTGACTACTTTCCCCAGGGAGGAAAGGTTGTGTGGGATAACACCCAGGAGGGACTATCAGGTATTGTGCAAAGGAAGGTTGACTCCTTTCCTCAGGGAAAAAAGGTTGTGTGTGATAACACCCAGGAGGGACCATCGGGTAGTGTGTGTTCTGGGAAAGGTTGTGTGGGATAACACCCATCAAGGACTATTGGATAGTGTGTAATGGAAGGTTGACTACTTTCCCCAGGTAGTAAAGGTTGTATGGGATAACACCCAGGAGGGACTATGGGGCAGTATGTAATGGAAGGTTGTCTACTTTCCCCAGGGAGTAAAGGTTGTATGCGATAACACCCAGGAGGGACCATCGGGTAGTGTGTAATGGAAGGTTGACTACTTTCTCAGGGGAGGAAAGGTTGTATGGGATAACACCCATCAAGGACTATCGGATAGTGTGTAATGGAAGGTTGACTACTTTCCCCAGGGACTAAAGGTTGTATGGGATAACACCCAGGAGGGACTATGGGGCAGTATGTATTGGACAGTGGACTACTTTCACGAGGGAGAGGAGGGTGTGTGGCATTACACCCAGGAGGGACTATTGGACAGTATGTAATGGAAGGTTGACTACTTTCCCCAGGGAGGAAAGGTTGTGTGGTATAACACCCAGGAGGGACTATGCATGTGATGGAAGGTTGACTACTTTCCCCAGAGGGTAAAGGTTGTATGGGATAATACCCAGGAGGGACTATCGGGCAGTGTGTAATGGAAGGTTGACTACCCTGAGGAATGACGTTTGACCAGGTTGGTTCAGTTCTGTAGTGTAGTGGACTAGAAAGGAGCTGGTTGAGCAAAGGCTTTCAGGAATAGGGTCATGAGTAGGAATGACCCTCCACCTTTTCCTGTAAAGTTTTGTTGTAAAGTTAAACTGTGAGTTATTGATTAACAACAGTGGTTTAACCAATACACTTTCTTCAAAGAGGGAATGTTTAACCACCCTCTTACGTATCAATATTGTGTTTATTGAGTTTTCAGTCTAACTATTGGTGCAGAAGTAAAATGTACCTTTCTGTTATTCAGTATTCACTTATCAACATGAGCAGAAACAAAGTTGATTATGTAACTGCTGGACACAATAATAGCCAATCATTGGAGCACTACAGGCCATTAGTGACCCCTAGTGGTTGTCACGGTTCAGGAAACTTTTGCCAGATGGTATCTCAGTGTGTTCACTTCAGTTACAAAAAATAAAAAGTATCCTCAAAACAAATTACCGCTTTATGGCTTAATAGAATAAGAAAACACTTCTGCTACACATGACATTTGTTCAAATGGTGTTAATAAAAATCCTGCATAATGGTTTCCAGTATGTTCTTACACAGATTGTTGCAGAAATATTTGCATCTAAAAATGTGTTCCATACAAACGTAATTCAAGTTAATAGGACAGTCAGAAAACTTCTGCGGCAAAACTGCTTTCAGCTAACATACCGTACACATGTAGTAAAAAAAAGAAATATGTTACACTAATTTAATACACGAAAAGCATAAAAAAGGAAACCATGTTCTCTATTCTAATCTCTGAACAGGTATAAGTAATGACTACTACTAAAATGACACATAGATTGCCTGCTAGCCTTAACAGATGATTGTGAAACAAATATTTTACTGCTGAGTTGCAGGTCCCCTCCTTAGTAACTCATTTTATTTTAAGATGAAGATATATTATATATATATATATATTATATATATATATATATATTTAATATATATATTTTATATATATATATATATATAAAAATATATATATATATATATACATACATACATACATTTTATCTATGAAATACATATATATATATACATAGATACACAGATTTAACATATATATAGATTTAACTTACAATATACCGAGTTACTAAGGAGTATATATATACCGATATATATGCACCCGAGTTACTGAGTATATATATATATATATATATATATATATAACCATCTATATGTTATATACATCTATATATACATCTATATATATATATATATATATATATATATATATTTTAATATATATATATATATATATATATATTATTTATTTTAATTTCATCTTTCAAAGTGGAGGGATTTGTAATAAATTTAACTTACAATACACCGAGTTACTAAGAAGGGGATCTCAGCGTGTTGTGACCCAAATTTTCTTTCAACCTGTACTGGTGATGTCTATATTAGTATATAAACATACTACCATAATGTCATATAGTCAATGGATAAATTGTATTGTCCAGTCCATAATAGTGCAAACCATACACTATGCATTTACTACACTTATCACAGTGCCCACATTTTGCACAGATATACTACAATCAACCACACAGTGCATATATACTAAAGGGGGACATGTACACTCACCGGCCACTTTATTAGGTACACCTGTCCAACTGCTCGTTAACACTTAATTTCTAATCAGCCAATCACATGGCGGCAACTCAGTGCATTTGGGCATGTAGACATGGTCAAGACATCTCTTGCAGTTCAAACCGAGCATCAGTATGGGAAGAAAGGTGATTTGAGTGCCTTTAAAACTGGCATGGTTGTTGGTGCCAGAAGGGCGGGTCTGAGTTTTTAAGAAACTGCTGATCTCTGGGGATTTTACGCAAAACCATCTCTAGGGTTTACAGAGAATGGTCCGGGAAAAAGAAAAAACATCCAGTGAGCGGCAGTCCTGGGGGGGAAATGCCTTGTTGATGCCAGAGGTCAAAGGAGAATGGCAGACTGGTTCGAGCTGATAGAAAGGCAACAGTGACTCAAATAGCCACCGTTACACCAAGGAGGCAGAAGACATCTCTGACGCACAGTACGGCGAACTTTGAGCAGATGGGCTACCAGCGAGAAGGACCACACCGGGTTTCCCACTCCTTTCAGCTAAGAACAGGAAACTGAGGCTCCAATTTGCCCAAGTCTTCGAATTGGACAGTAAAGAAATTTGGGAAAAACATTGCCTGGTCTGATGAGTCTCGATTTCTGCTGCGACATTCGGATGGGAGGGTCAGAATTTGGCGTCAACAACAATGAAAGCATGGATCCATCCTGCCTTGTATCAACGGTTCAGGCTGGTGGTGGTGGTGGGCATGGGGTGGGGAAAAATTTTCTTGGCACTCTTTGGGCCCCTTGGTACCAATTGAGCATCGTTGCAACGCCAACAGCCTACCTGAGTATTTTTTGCTGACAGGTCCATCCCTTTTGAAAACAATTGTACCCAACATCTGATGGCTACTTTCAGCAGGATAATGCGCCATGTCATAAAGCTGGAAACATCTCAGACTGGTTTCTTGAACATGAGGAATGCTTCCAGCACCTTGTTGAATCTATGCCAGGAAGAATTGAGGCAGTTCTGAAGGCAAAAGGGGGTCCAACCCCTTACTAGCATGGTGTAAACCCAATAAAGTGGCCCGGGGAGGTGTATGAAAAACTGTCTAGGTCTAAGACCTTCGTTGCCCTTAGCAACCATTCAGAGCTCCCCTTTAATTTTTTTGGAGCACTATATGAAATGATAGGGGAGCTCTGAATGGTTGCTATGGGCAACAAAGAAAGTCTTAACCTAGACAGTTTTTATACATGAGGCCCTAAATATGTACAGTACCAAACAGTGCCCTGCTAAATTTTGGAGAGTGTCCTACCATACAAGGGGTCTTATAATTCTTACATAATGCAAACGGTACCTAGTGAGAGACACATTGGGGTGCATTTACTATTCATGTCTAAATGTAATGTATTTTTATCTGGAGATGCACAAAATATACCACAGTTGTTCACGCTGTGTTTTTGGCCCACATGTATCTTTTTGCCAAAACTTTTTGTCTAGTTTTTACTTTGCCCCAAAAAATTTATCTAAAATTTGGGTATAATTTGGACGCACATTGTAACATTTTAGGCCATATTTCCCTTTCCCTTTTTCCAAACCCGTGCCCCCTTTTAACCCGGCCCCTTCTAATCCACCCCCCCTTCTAAGCCGTGCTCCTTTGGTGGATGAGCCACAAAAGTGCCTTAAAACAAATATTAAATGCATATGTGCCAAAAGGGTTTTCTTTTTACCCAATTTTAACACTCGCTGTAAAACAACATAGTTAAAGGGGCCCCGGGTTGTATTATTTTTATTTTTTGTATTGGCACCAGAATTTATTTTAGTTTTACAGGATGAAATATTTAACCTTTGTTAATTTTTTGGATATGCCAAATCTTTTGGGTCTCTTTGCCTTATTTTGGACACCGAGTTACCTCCAAAACAATCTTCTGTGGCACGCCTGGTGGACAGGCATCTCCCTCTCTGTGCACAAGTAGTCGTCTGGTATGGTTATCTCCCAAATTCTCTCCACAACACCCAATCTGAATCAGTATCCTAACGTTCCTTGCTAAATGAGGAACCTGTCTCTTCAACTGCCAACCATCTGCTTGCTAATCCTCTCCTCAGACTGATTACTCCTTCAAAGTTTTCAGTTTCTTCTGTTCCTGCATTTCTTTCCTGTTGATTCCCACTAATGTCAGAGAGGTAAATTGCCAGCTCCAGTTCTACATTTACATAGGGCTAAATGAAGTCTGAAGCAATGCACGGTTCCGACATGCTGTCATGATACCGAAGTAGAGACTTAGGCTAGGTCTACACAGCAATTTGAAAATGCCGCCCAAAATCTGACAGCATTTTCACATTGCTGGACTGTGCCGCACTGCTGTTTTTTGCGCAAAAAAACACGGTCGGATTCCGGATTCCTGGTGGCCCAGTACATGTAGAATATAGAACAAGTCGTATATCCTGCTGGATGGTTTTATGTTTAGGAAACCCTCAGTAAAAAAATCTGTGCTGTGTAGACTACAGCACAGATTTTCTATTGAGGGCTACACAGTGCTGGGTACGGTCAGACATAGCCTAAGACATACAGGGTGACAGGTATGATTTTTGGCACCCAGGCACCATTAGTAGTGTAGAATGTGCCTGAATCTATGAACCTGTTCTACTGCAGGTCATATATTTAGCGCTTTCTAGCTACTAAGCGACACCTCTGGCTCAGGTAAACCACTTTTAACGTGTTCTACCTTTTCCAGCAGTAATGCGCCTGGATCTGTCGTCCTAAAGCTATAAATTTGTAGCTTCATACGGTTGTAGCGCGACACGCCTCCAGCAGGTCCCCCAATCTCAGGCGTATTACAAAGTGCCACGGGCGCTTTGTAATGCACCTGATATTGGAGTGTGGCTGACTAAAAATATAGCGAATATAGCGAATGTACATACATGTCGCCCATAGTGTCCATATCGTATCAAACACTATCCATAATGTAATACATTTCCTGCATAGTGCTACAGAACCTAAATAGTGTCTTATGTTTTGACAGAAAGCCAAATGTGACACAGTGCCTCTCAGAGTAGAGACCATATATGTTGTCCATTAATGGACATCTCAGCAGGGTATATACTAAATTGATGGATAGCCCATTCCAAATTTTCTGCAAACTTTAATAAAGTGTCAGCACTGTGTTAGATTTACAAATACTGTTCCAATAATTAGTTCAAATCTCTAGCAACATTTTATTTACTGTGTAATTGACTACTATGGTGTAATATTGACTACTATGGTGTAATATTGTCTTAGTAAATATACTCTGGTATGGAGCTAAAGTGATTTAAGCAGAAAAACTGAAGTTAATGTTATGGACAATTTATTTCCCATGCAGGTAACTTTCCCAAACAGCACAATAAACAGGTACTAAATTGTGGTCCCACTAATCTCATTCAGATATGCTGAGGTTTATAAAACTGTGATTTGTACATGCCCTGACTTTGACAACTGTTAGAGTGGTAGGGGAAGCAGGTAAAAGTAAATATAAAACTGCCGTATCGGCCCTTTTATATAGGAATCACATTATTATGACAAGTTCCTACTTTTGCTGTCAACACCGCATAAAGAAAAGTGTTTGGGGGAGTGGTAAATGGCAATTGAATGGAAAGGGTTTTCATTTTACAGAGGGGGCACAAGGGTATGACACATACAGAATAGTTAACTGCTGGAATGAACAAGGGGACTACCAGACATGTGTCTAAAGCAACAGTTCAGTGAACCCTACTACGCATGGGGCTCCAAAGCAGTCAGATGGTCATCGCATGGAGGTGTATCAGCAGAAAAGGCATCAATTTCACAGCAGTAGCCGAATTTGACCTCCGCTGAGAAGCAATGGGTTGTCTTCTCTGATGAATCATGTTTTCTACTGTATCAAACTGATAGACCCTGGTGTGCCAGAAAAGAAACACCAGAGAACTTAACCCTGCAAAAATTGGTGGAAGAACAGAAATTGGTGATGGCAGCTTTATGGCCTGTAGAATTTTTTGGGAGCATTCTCTGTGCCACTCATCCATGTAGAAAGCATTCTCAACTGATTTGGGCATGAATCCATCCTTGCACAGCACATACACAAATATATACTGATTGTCTTTTTTGGGGCAGATGGGATCTGCCAAGAAGACAATGCAACATGTCACATGACTAGAAATGTCTGACACTGGTTGAAAGAGAAAGACTTCCAAATTCATAGACTTAAATGCGTTGTCTCACTACAATGATTGCTTTTCATGTTAATGATCCTGCAAAAACAAGTCACTTTGCTATAAGTGTCCATTAACAGTGTCCTACCTATTCTTAGATATCCCCTCTTGTATGGGCTGCATCAGCTCCTCAGGTCACTATAGATACAGACCTTTTCTATCTCTTCTGATAAGCTCTAGCCAGCACTAGTCGCTATGGCTACAGACCTGATGTCCTCACTGCAGGCCACTAGTAGCCAGTTAAAATGCCCCTGAATTTAAAAATTAAAGCGAGAAAACAGGACTGAGGTAAGAGGAATTGATGTAATGAGACAACACCTTTAAACATAATTAAACATAATTGAGCTGTGAAACCACCTTGATGATGGTGTTGGCTCTATGGATCCTCCCCCATGCACCCTCTAAGGAAGAACTGCAGTAAGAATGATTCCAGATACCTATGACAACCTACCAGGACCTTGTTGAATCACTCCCAAGCTACCTAGCTGCTGTCCATGCTGCACACAGTGGTTACTCTGGATATTAGCTCATGGTCATAATAATGTAACTCAACTGTGTATAATGCTTGAATAGCCACATGGTGATGATCACATTATTCGTATCTTATTTTCTTTAATAGTTATTTTTATGTATTTAAAAAGTTTTCCCGAAAAAGGTTATGGGAAGGTTTTTCTTTAAGAGATTTGCTTGCTGTATTTCCTTGCAAATATATAATCTATTATATGGGTATAACACACATTATTTTTTGCATTTATGGCTAAATAATGATCACAATTCAGATTCAAGATAAGAAAACAAAATTAAATGCTGTGGACTCACTATGCAGGTGATATGGGGGATGTTTGGAGCGCTGTGCAAGCACAGCCACACTGCATTCTTCCTCTGACTGTGTACTATTTCTTAATAAAGGTTTTCCAGGAAAGAGAAGAGGCTGAGGAAATCCCACTTGTGTTTCCTGCACAGGAGGTTAATGTTCTCGTAAACACTCACTTTCTATAGCCCCTCCTTTATAGCGGCTTAGGGAGGGCAATGTTTGAAGAGCAAGCAGCTCTGACCGTAACAAACACTTTGTACAAAACAGAAAGAAAATATATTTACCAGTGCATGGATTGCACAGTGTAGAAATGCTACACTGGTCTCTTACTGAAATCATTAAAAGGGTTTACAGAAAAAAAGGTAACACACCGACCAATAATGCACAACCAGATAATACAAAATGTTACTATTATGCAGAAGGAGAATTTAAAACAGCAAGGAGAAAATAACAAACTTTCAGAGATGGACCCAATAAACTGTCTATAGACATATACATGTCACGGTTGGAGGTAGTGGATCCTCTGGACCACCGCAAGCGATGGCATAAGCCACGCCAGGGAGTGGAATTTAAGTAGGTCCCGGTTTTCACCAGAGCCCGCCGCAAAGCGGGATGGACTTGATGCGGTGGGCGTCTACCAGGTCGCTACCACTGACGTTGCTTGCTTGCGATGGCAGCCAAGGTATAGCGTGGTACAAAATCGTAAGGCAGGCTCGTAGTCGGGGACAGGCAGGTTGGTCAGGGCAGGTGGCAAGATTCGTGGTCAAGGGACGGAGGCAAACGGTACGGTACACGGTAAATCAGAACAAGGCTTCAGGAACGCTTTCTCTATAGGCAAAGGGCACTAAAGATCCGGCAGGGTAGCCAGGAAGAGGCAGGCTTAAATAGGGGCAGTGACCGGCAATAGCCAATTACCGGTGTGCTGGCCCTTTAAATTTAACATGGCCAGCGCGCGTGCGCCCCCTAGGGAACGGGGCCGTGCGCCGCGGGACAGAAGCTGCAGCAGGAGCGTGGCCGGGTAAATCCACGGGGAACAGACAGAGGAATGAGCGCATCCGCGACCTGTGGTTCGCGGCGCCGCTTGGCAGTGGGGCACGGATGCACCCGTGACCCAGGATGAGGGTTACAGGGGCATCCGTGACAATACAAAGCAAGGTAGTATCAGTCCCACATGAATAATGAAGCAACAGTATACCAGCAATTTATTATTTAAGTTGTAATAGAATACCATATCTATGCAAGTTGAGCCAAAAACACACAATAAGAAAGGAAAAAGTACTATAATAACAAATGCAAATAAAGCCCATCTTAAAGGGGTTTTGCCAGGATGTGAGATACTTACCTCCTTATCAGCACAGAGTAGAATATAAACAAATCATGCTGAGACATGAAGGCTGCATGGGAGAGAGGGAGGGGGTGAGCAGAGAGTGAGGAATAAGGGAGCGGCTCAAAACTTAACTCAAATAATAACATTACAACAGTGGATTCTCTATACAGCAAGACACAGGCTCATACACTGCACTATCTCCCCAGCCCCTTGAAGTTCATTCATTTTCCCTGTCATCAGATAAGAAGTGTTTCACGCAAGCACAGCCTGTCAGCTTCTCTGGTCGTGTCTAATGCAAGCTTTCAGGTAACTAAGGGGGATTGAGAAAAGCTGTAGCTCTCAGAGTCTTCACTTATAAACTTGTAATCACATATATTTAGAAAAGTGATTAAATACCCATTTTGGAGGATCCCACATCAACATTACCTCGTGGCAAAACCCCTTTAAAGCAAAGAATAAAATGCATAACCAGTAGCCAAAGGTTGTAAAGATAATGTAATATGCAAATGTATTACAAATATGTGGGACCTATATGCTGGAGAGAAAGCACCAAATCATTAAAGGGTGGCACTGTCAAAATTGAAAAGGGGTGTTCCAAGAGTTCAAAAAGCTTATTTGCCTGGGCATGATGGAAAATAGAAGAAAAGGATCATATTCACATTCTGGATGCTCTCGTTATGTCCTAGCAGCCGTCCAGAACAGTAGCATCCAGTGAGTATGATTCTTTTCTTCTATTGTTCATTATGTCCTGACAGATGAGAAAGCTTTTTGAACTCTTGAACCACCCCTTAAACTAATGAATGACGTTTAGGCAGCTGACAATGACTTCTGCCTTCTACTTGGGCAGACACAGACACTAATCTGTACATTTGGGTGGTAGGTTCATCCACTTTTATATGCAATTATGAAACATGGCTTGACCATTGGGCAAACTTAGCACCTCTCACCTTTTTTCTCAGCCCTATTCACATATAGATTGTAAGCTCTTGGGCGCAGGGCCCTCACTCCAAGTTTGATCTGTTAGTAGCTTTTCTTTATGTAAAGTTTGCTTTTTGCCTTATTCATTGTGAAGTCCTAGGGAATATGTTGGCACTATTTAAATAAAGATTATTATTATGATTATTTTGATTATTATTATTATAATACCCTAGCTTTTCTCTGAGGTTCTTTACCGGAAGGTTGGAGGGTCGGCAGGAGCCACATTACAGGCAAAGCACCCACAGCAAGTTAGTATAAATCTCTGCTAGCTTTTCACATTAACACACCATAGCATTTCTGAAATGACTTAATACTTTACATAATACTTCTGGCAGAGGAGAGTGACGTCAGGGAATAAAATAGCCGAATATTAAAAGTGTGAAGCACTGTGCAAATAAAGTATGGAATTTCTATTTGTACAGTTAGGTCATTTGTACCATGTAGCTGGGCACAGGCTGCTAGGGGTTGGTTCCGGGTTCATATCAGTGGTGACATAAGTGTGGAAGGCACAATGTAAGTGTTTTCCATTGTCTGAGGAATAAAACTGATGGCTAAGAAAATGGCCATGTTTTCTGCTAAACTTGCAATTTTCCCTGCACGGTATCATATGACTCCTTAGTGTTACAAGGTTTCTGGTGTGAATGGTGAGCAGGTGTATTAAATTTGGTGTTATCGCTCTCACACTCGCTCATACTGGTCACTGGAAGTTCAACATGGCATCTCATGGCAAAGAACTCTCTGATGATCTGAAAAGAAGAAGGCCTAGGCTATAAGAAGATTGCCAATACCCTGAAACTGAGCTGTAGTAAGGTGGTCATGCGGTTTGACAAGACTACATTCAGTTCCATTCAGAATATCTGGCCATAGTCGACCAAAGAAGTTGAGTGCTCAGCATCATGTCCAGAGATTGTCATTTCAAAATAGATGTATGAGTGCTGCCAGCATTGCTGCAGAGGTGAAATGGGTGTGGGGTTCAAATAAAAAATTGAGAGGCTGAAATAATTCATTTGTTTCAATAGCTAACTGAAAGCACGAGGAGGACAGCTTGCAAGCAGGGGCGTAGCTATAGGAGGTGCAGTGGTAACAGCTGCTACGGAGCCGCGTCCTGAGGGAGCCCAAAAACCCCTTTGACACATAAGAAGACACCAGTATTGGAAATGGCACATGGTAACTGGCAGGAGCCCCATTTCACTTTCTGCACCAGGGCCCAAACATGGCACAAGATATATGTAATAAAAAAGAGAGAAGTGTATATATATGTAGATCACAATAATGCACTGGTATATTTCAGCGTTATGTGGACTTAAAATCTGGCAAAATTACACTTTTTGGTGTTGAGTAAGATCAACAGCAAAGCAACAGAGAGAACTCTATTTCCTGAATATATACTGTATCTGTATGACAATAACACACAATATATTTGAAAGGTATTTTCAAAAAGGTAAGGTTTCTTCACTCAGTATAATTGTCACCAACCAACCACTATTTAGAATATATTTCTTTGTATAGGAGAATTGGAGACGGTGTGGTATAAAATTATTTCACTTCCAATACTGCAAAAAATGGAACTTTTGGACACTGAGTATGATTTAGCAAATCCAAGCACTCTGTATAATATATATCCATGTATATGAGAGTTAGGCATTATGTGAGCCTGCAAATGTCGCCAAATAACAGCTTCTGGGTGTGGGAAAGATGCAGCCAGCAATACCAAACTCCCTAACTATTGCTGTCTATGGAGAGGAAAATGCTATCTAACTAAGTCTTGATTCCCTAAGCTTGCTGCACACCCCCTAACTAACTACCTAACTAATCTAAATAGCAGCTTTTCCTGTCTAAAATCACTAATAAACAAATCTTGTGCCTGCATGCAAGCAAGCAGACAGAGAGCAGTCTGTACAGTACAGAGAGTGAGCTGAAAATGGCATTCAGAACGCAATACAGTGAAATATATATAACATGGTGTGATTTTAGCAGCCAAGGAGAGCCATACACCTAAGTGATGATGTTTTTGACACGTATCTGTACTCTGCATTGATTGGATGGCTGGAAAAAGTGCAGAAAGGCGCTGAAAACTATTAAAATGGCTTGTCGAACGCCATGTCGAACTCGAACATTTACTCGAACGAACAGTAAAATATTCGGTTTGGTTCGAGTTCGAGAAAATCGAGATGTTCAACTTGAACTTAACTTTTCTTGAACAGTTTGATCACCACTAAGCATGATCCCCTCCCTTCAGAAACTGGTCCGCAGAGCAGTATTCCAACATGATAACGGCCCCAAACACTTCTACAAGACGACCCCTGCCCTGCTAAAGAAAATGAGGGTGCAAGTCTCCAGACCTAAACCCTACTGAGCATCTCTAGGGCATCCTCAAACTGAAGATGGAGGAGTGCAAGGTCTAACATCCACCAGCTTTGTAATGTTTTTATGGAGGAGCGGAAGAGGATTCCAGTGGCAACCAGTGAAGCTCTAATGAATTCCATGCCTAAGAGAGTTAAGGCAGTGCTGCAAAATAATGGTGTCCATACAGAATATTGATCCTTTGGGCACAATTTGTCCATTTTCACTTAGAAGTGTACCCACTTTTGTTGCCAGCGGTTTAGATAATGATGGCTGTGTGTTGATTTATTTTGATGGCAATTCAAAAATGCAGAGAGGGATCCAGCACCGATAAAATATCACCATTTATTTAGTACCATTTATTTAGTAATCCATTAAAATAGCAATGAAGCAAGATTACATAAACAAGTATAGCTGACGCGTGCCTTATTCGTAGCTACGAATGGATTACTAAATAAATGGTGATATTTTATTGGTGCTGGAGCCCTCTCTGCTGTTTGAATTGGTCTCTATGCTAGTTGCCCGCTAGCTGTTCCGTGCACCCCTGCCTCCAGGATCCACGTAAGGTGGTGGAAATTTTTTCCTTTGTTTTTGTTTTTGTGGCATCCCAAATTTACATGGCATCAACTTACACGATATTTTACATTGTATCAAAATGTCATATTTTCGTTTATCCTATGAAAAAAAATAAAAAAAAAATATTTAAAAATTAAAATTACTCATTTTGTTGTCTGAAAATTGTATTTTTAAAAAGTTGGTGAAAAGCTATTTCATGTAAAACCATCTAAAAAAACAAGGGGGTGCTCCCTTCATTTAAAAAAAAAAAAAAAAGATCCAATAACCAGAGGAGAAAATTTTTCTTCAGCATGAAAACTGTGAATCTGTGAAATAACCTAACTGAGGAGGTGGTCACAGCGGGAAATAGTGTGGGTTTTTCAAAAAAGGGTTTTAGATAACCACTTACTTAAATAATTTTAGGCTATGTTGAAGCATCCCAAAAATGATTATTTTTTTGGTAGTTTTAGGATTCTAAAACCGCTGAAAAGCCAATGGTTTGCATGCCTATAGACTTTAGGAGAAACAAACGACCTGTAGTATCCAAAGGTCGTTTTTTTTTATGATTGATTTCTGGCACTTGCCGTCTTTCTGTCGGTTTTCCATATATTCAATTGTATGGGCTAATGGAAAAAAAGGTAAAACCGACCGCGGGTTTTTTTTTCAAAAACCCTGACAAAACTGTGGGGCGTGATTTGGGCAAAAAAACGGGCTTTCTGAGGTTTTTTTCCCTGCTGTGTGGGGCCCCAGCCTTTTTTCTTATATAGCTGTATAAAATATTGGTCCAGTCTAAAAGGCAAATTTTTGGGGGCAGGGAAAAAAAATTTCCTTTGGGCAATTTTGGTTTTTGCCCTTTTGGGTTCCAATCTCATCAGGAGAAAAACAAAGTTTAAAAAACTCCTACCCCTCTCTTCATCCAAATCTTTTGCTACACTTGGTTGAAAATGATGAACATATGTCTTTTTTCAACCATACTATGTAACTAGTTCATTTTGTATTGTTTTTTTTTTCCCGTGTTTTTTTTTTTAAAGTATAAGGAAAATTTTTCAATGGCAATAAGCAAAGAAGATACATTTGCCTGCTTTGTGATTGGACTATTTGCACCATCCTGCAGGAACTACACTGAAAATCTAGACTAAAGGGGATTTCTCACTACAATGAATACACTATGTTACACAGTTTTGTTCCTGGGTTCTAAGGCTTAAATTGGGACATATTTTGGCCCGTATTTCACGGCCTACTGCGCTCAATACGGGCCGAGATACGTCCCAATAATTACGGTAATCCACAGTTCTCATAGAGAACTATGGATTACGTCTCCTCTCCCCGCTCGGATAATACGCCGCGTGGGGAGATAAGTGACATGTCAATTACTAGCGGCAAATACGTGCCACTAGTAATGAATGTCTATGGGACCAGCGGGCTAAATCCCCCACCCCGCCCCGCGGGAGTCGGCGCGAGCTCCCGAAGTCCCGGCGTAATTGCGGGGTGTAGTTATGCCCCGCAATTATGCCGTGTGAACATAGCCTAAGGGCCTCATATATGTAAACTGTTTAGATCTAAGACTGTCTTTGTTGCCAATAGCAACCAATCAGAGCCCCCCTTTCATTTCATATAGTGCTCTGAAAAAAATGAAAGGGGAGCTCTGATTGGCTGCTATGTGAAAGTCTTAGACCTAGACAGTTTTCATATGTCCCCCTAAGTGTTACACTTGAACTGCTCACATATAAACTTGATAAAAAACAACATCATTCCTCATGTTCTTTGGTTTTGGTACAATGGCCTTTGCTAGTTTTGTATTTATTGCTATAAAACACAAAATTTTGACCTGTGCTTGTGTTTTATCATAGAAACAATCACCATTTCACTATAAATATGCAATTATAATTAAACTTGATCAGTGCTGCATATAATAGCTCAAAAATGAAAAAATGATTATAGTTTCTGGATTTGTGACTGTATCATATATTACTTTCACAACTCAGTCCCTAAATATAGTCTCTATCACACTTGGTAACGGCATTTAAAGTTCATTATGTCCTGGTGAATTTGCTCGCCTTGCTCCTCTGAATAAGCTTAGAATTTATCAAGATGGGCATCAAGTATATGGACTTTGAGTGACATACTGCAGCTCATTGCAGCATGGTTCTTTTTGGAGTCTCTACCAGCTGTGCATAGTTTTCATCTTTGTGATTGCCTAGGAAGCCATGAACCACTGCAACAAAACTGTTCCAAGTTGCTTTCTACTTCCTATTCAGCTTTTTGGGAAGTTCGCTGCACTCTATGATCTTCTTGGTTTGTGGTCCGATGAAGACACCAGCTTTGACCATTGTCTCAGAGAGCTTAGGGAAAAGATCTTGGATGTACTTGACAGCTGTCAACTCCTTATCGAGAGCCGTGATAAATTGTTTTATGAGCCCTAACTTGATGTGGAGTGATGACATCAGCGCCTTGACGAGGTCCACCAGTGGCTCCCACTTTACACTGTTCTCCCCCACACAGTATATAATCCACCACAAAAAAATTCCTATTAAAACTAACTTTTAATCACATCTTACGAACAATATCCAAAACACACCCCCCTGTATACAGTGTAAATCCAAATTCTATCACTTTAATAACACTCAGCAACAAGTCCCTTTGCGGAGTAACCGCCCCGAACAAGGCGACCCCTCAAAACTAATACCTGTCTCCTCAGTAGTATCTTGTGGAGATATAGATATATACAAATTTCTTCTTATCTCCAACTACTATAAATATATATGATATATAACATTGTTGCCAAATATACATATATATATTGAATATCCCGTATATGTCGGCATGTACCGTAAAGAAAATAGATGTGCAAGCAGTAACCTACTTTCAATAAAATCCTAGAACTCCCCAAACGCGTTTCGTCCTCACCGGGACTCATCTCCTTCTCTATATAAATTCTCCATATATATATATATATATATATATATATATATATATATATATATATATATATATATAAAGATAATAATTACATACCAAAGCATCTATTATTTTCACAAGGTAAAAATGTCCAGGACAGGTCTCCTGAAAGGTGATATGACAGGTGCTCCTATCAGAGTCCGTTTGACTCCTGAGTCTTTTGGGTAGTGTTTCCCCAAGTTTCCCCCACACAGTACTGTCTGCTGAGGCCAGTCCTGCCTGTGATAGTGAGCCTGAGTGTCCTGGCTGTCCCAAAGTCTTGGTCACAGACTAGCAAAATGTGTCTGCAGGATGTATGTATGATGGATGGTGCCATCTGCATTAACTATAGCTGTGTACACAAGTTCAGTTATTCAGCAGAACAGCTAATGAAATTGTTACCTAAAAGGGGTTTTGCCACGATGTAATGTTGACGTGGGATCCTCCAAAATGGGTTTTTATTCACTTTTCTAAATATATGTGATTACAAAAATTGCAGTCTGAGAGAGCTAAAGCCTTCCTTACATGCCCTTGGTTACTTCAAAGAGTCTATTAGATACGGCCTGACTGGCTTGCGCAGAGAGAGCTTCTTATCTGATGAGACTGAGCTGCAGAAGTTTTTAAGGCACTGGGTAGCAATATGTTTTCTTTTGTATACAGAATAAACTAGTTGTAGTGTGATTAGATACCTGCTTTATCTGATGACAGGGAACATGAAGAAGCTTTCAAGCTGCTGTGTAGAATAGGTGTTCTCTTTTGTATATAGAATCCACAAGTTATTTTTATTTCAGTGTACATGTTACAAGATCTCCCTTTTGCAGCTCTGTGCTCTCCGCTGTGTGTGTCTCTCTCTCTTTCAGCTCCGTGATTTGTTTACATTACATTAGCATCTTAGCAGATAAGGCTCCTTCTGACAGTGCAGTCTCAGGCTGTGTCTTGCTGTATTGTGAATCCACTGTTGTACTGTTTATTATTTCACTTAAGTTTTGAGATGCTCCCTTGGATTCCTCACTCCTCACTCCCCCTCCCTCTCTCCCCTGCAGCTTCATGACATTCTACCTGTGCTAACAAGAGAGGGATAAGAATCTATCTCTTGGCAAATCCCTTTTAAGATAACCATATTTATACTGTACGCGCACGTCTGGACAGTTCAATAACATTCTAGTCGATTCTGGACAGTTCTAGAAACTTATTGATAGTTCTCACAGTTCTAGAAGCTTCTTGAAGGCTATATTCAGCACTGAATGTTTTGAGAATATTCTTAAAAATAGATACTTTTTAATATATCTTCATGCTGACCACAAAAACAAAGTTTATGGGGAATAATAACCTTTATCTATTCATTTTAGGCACAATAAAATAGGAACGCATACTTACCAACTGGGAACAAAAAAAAAGTATGTAAAATTGTTACATACATAGTAACCTATGGGCAAAAAAGTGAGTTTTAGACCTAAACAGGCTCATACATGTGGCCCATAGCGTTAACTGTAAACATGTTGGGAAAGGTAAATGAAGACTTTACTAAATACATTGGTCTTTTGATATTGCTATGGCCAGGAGATAAGATGTTACCTGCTCTGAGTGTACACAAGTGTCTCTAGGTTACCGTCCATATCTCCCCTTCCTGACGAGATAGAGAGCAGGCAGTGACGTCAACATGGTTAAACAGAGCACAGTCTTTATCTCTAAGAAGATGAGCTAGTTTACCGTTGATAACCACTTGTTTTCACTTCATGGAGATTAGAAACTTTGTTTTTTTACAGATTAAATGGTCTGCATTTTTGTCACTGTAACGCTAAGCTAGTTACAGAGAAGCGAAATATGCTAATCACTGATATAGAACCACCCACAGACTAACCAGGCAGTGTGAGTCTGAGGCTGGCTGAAACAGCCTGGTGAGAAAATCCCTTTAATTCGCCACTCAGCAATAGTTCATGTAGCTTTGCTCTTCACTTTTAGGGTATGTGCTGTGGACTTTCCATCCAAATTTGGCAGTG
Source organism: Phyllomedusa bahiana (assembly GCA_025379985.1). NCBI lineage: Eukaryota > Metazoa > Chordata > Amphibia > Anura > Hylidae > Phyllomedusa > Phyllomedusa bahiana. The sequence goes on from JAODAL010003277.1 coordinate 150,665, forward strand.
AAAAATCTGTAGCATTTACATAAGAAAATGTGCAATACAAATTCACACCAGATCATGTAGTGAAACGGACACATGACAGGGGCAGGATTAGGGTATAGCTTAAATTAAAGTTTAAAAGGGTAGTTAAGGAGTTTATATAGTGTGGGGGGAATGGACCACTGAGTTGGGGCTATAAGAAGTATAGAAGTGAATTTGGTGGGTGAGTTTTATTCCAGAAGACTTGGAGAAAACAGTTTGCTGTTTACTGCTAACTGCACTCAGTGGCGTAACTATAAAAGACTGGATCGCATAGCAAACTTTTTGTAGCCCCTTCCAGACCCTCTCCAGACCATAAACATTTACCAGTACCCCTAATAATAGTCATGCAGTTACTAGATAATGAAGCAAATACCTCACCATATACCATCATACTGATATCAAACAAATCCCACTATACCAAAACTAATATTATCAATAATGCTTCTACATAAGGACCTGATTATACCGCCAGAACATAACCACATATTACTACAACACAGTGATGAAATAATATCCCTATACGATTACTATCTCTCCGGCTGGAGGGTTCAGAGTGTGGGGGGCAGTGGCTGGAGGGGTCAGAGTGGACTAGAGAGTGGCTGGTGGGGTCAAAGTGGAGGGAGAAAATGGTTAGATGGGTCAGAGTGAAGGGAGGTTAGTGGCTGGAAGGTTCATAATGCTAGGGGGACAGTGGCTAAAGGGTCAGGGGGAAGACAGTGGCTGAAGGGGTCAAAGTGGGAGATGGACAGTGGCTGGAGGGGTCAGAGTGGGGGGAAACAGTGGCTGAAAGTGTCAGAAGGGGAGCATAAAGGGCGACATGTAAAAATGGGGCTGTGCCAGTTATCTGGCAGCAAAAAGCTTTAGTAGACCTGTTCTATAGATGTATGAACAGTCACATTAAAATTTTTGGTGTGATAGTCGCCGGTGCAACATTTTTTTAGGTGCCAAAGATAAGGGACGTTCTCGGGGCATGTTACATCACATTCATAGAATTAGACACATTTAGGTGGTCTGCCTGAGCCTGACTTGTCATATTGGCACTGGACTGCGCCTGGCGCATTCTACTCTACCTTAAAGCATTTTAGAACTGGCCTGTCAGCACCAAGATTCATACCTAAGTGCTTTTAGAAGAACTATGAGAGAAATAAATACAACTTGTGAAGCTGATGCCTGCACTGCATAGAAAACAGACAGCAGATTCATAATCTCTCTACTTCCCCTACAGAAACAGTCCAGACTTACTATTGGGACTGTGGCTCTACATCTGCTGCCTGCCTTCACAGCTCCTGCTACCACCACAAGTTCAGCTCCTTCCCCTCTCACAGCACAGTGAGGAGAGGGGGCGTGGCCTGACACTGTTTTAAGCATTCTTTTCTGTTACTCAGGTTGGGACATACAGCAACTATAACATCCCATCCTCTGTAACTCATACTTACCAAGCCTCCTGGGTTGGGTGGGACATTCCTGAAAATAGGGGCCATCTCCCGCTGCCCTGAAGCCACTGACTGTCGCAGCCGCCATCGGCAGTGCTCTAATAGATTCCTACATAAGAAGCTACAAGAGCAACGAATCTTAGAGAGCACTGCTGGGAAGGGGGTGGGGCTTAGTTGGAGCTGCAAAGCTCTGCTCTTCTTCCAGCAGAGCAGTGTGAAAAGCCTGGATGGCGGCAGCAGGACAGGTGAGTGTACTACTTAGGCCGTTTTCACCGGGCTTATTTGTCCGCGGATGGCGCCGTCTCCCGCCCGGATTGCGCTGCTGTACGGTGCCCAAACCCTCGTGTAAATTCGGTAAACACTGTCATAGAGATCAGTGGATTCCCTCCTCCCCCCCCCTTGGCGAAACCCCCCCGGGGGGGAATATGAATGCAATTATTTAGGCGCGGACCCCCGTAGATAATACGTCTATGGGGGCCGGGGGGCTGGCCCCCGCCTGTCCCGGCCCCCCCCCGTCCATTTTCAGCCGGATTTTGGGGCGCAATCCGGCTCACAAATCCGCCATGAATAAGCCTTGTGAACACGGCCTTAGGGTTATGTGTGTGTGGGGGGAGGCGTGGCTGAGTGTGTGTGTGTTTGAGTGTGCAGGGGAGGAGTATGTGTGTGTGTTTGAGTGTGCTGGAGAGGAGTGTGTGTATTTGTGTGTGTGGAAGTGGGTTGTGTGGGGAGAGGTGGGTGTGTGTTTGAGTGTTCAAGAGAGGATTGTGTGGGTTTTAATGTGCAGGAGAGAAGTGTATGTATTTGAGTGTGTGGAAGAGGGATGTGTGGGGAGAGGTGGGTGTGTGTTTGAGTGTTCAAGAGAGGATTGTGTGGGTTTTAATGTGCGGGAGAGAAGTGTGTGTTTGAGTGTGCAGAAGAGTCGTGTGTGTTTGAGTGTGTGGGGGAGTGGTGTGTGTGTGTTTGAGTGTGAGGGCGAATGGTGTGTGTGTGTGTTTGAGTGTGTGGAGAGTGGTGTGTGTTTGAATGTGCAGAGGAAAAGTATGTGTGGGGGGGGGGGGGCTGAGTGTGTGTTTGAGTGTGTAGGGAGAAGTTTATGTCTGTGTTTCAGTGTGCAGGGGAGAGGTGTGGTGTGGGGTGGCTGAGAGTGTGTTTGAGTGTGCGGGGGAGGAGTGTGTATGTCTGAATGTGCGGGGATGTAGTGTGTGTGTTTGAGTGTGCAGGGGGAGGAGTGTGTGTGCGGGGGAGGAGTGTTTGTATTTGCGTGTGGGGGGGAGGGGTGTATTTGAGTGTGTGGGTTAGGAGTGTGTGTATTTGAGTGTGTGTGGGAGGAGTGTGTGTGTATTTGAGTCTGTGGGGGAGGTGGGTGCGTTTGTGTATGTGGGGGAGATGTGTGTGTTTGAATGTGCGGGGGAGAGCTATGTGTGGGGGGGGGTGGCTGAGTGTGTGTTTGAGTGTGTGGGTGAGGTTTTTGTTTGAGTGTGCAGGGGAGAGGTGTGTGGGGGTGTGGCTGAGTGTGTGTTTGAGTGTGTGGGGGAGGAGTTTGTATTTCAGCGTGTGGTGGAGGGGTTTGTGTGCTTGAGTGTGTGGGTTAGGAGTGTATGTATTTGAGTGTGTAGGGGAGCAGTGTGTGTGTGTTTAAGTGAGTGGGGAGGACTGTGTGTATTTTAGTGTGTGGGGGAGGAGTGATGTATTTGAGTGTGTAGGGGAGCAGTGTGTGTGTGTTTAAGTGAGTGGGGAGGACTGTGTGTTTCAGTGTGTGGGAAAGGGTTGTGTGTTGTATGTGTGAGTGTTCAGGGGAGGTGGTGTGTGTTTGAGTGTGCAAGGGGGTAGTAGTTGCCCACTTGCCTTCTACCCCTTGCTCCTGTCTTCTGCCCCCTGCGCTCTGTCTCTGGCGATCTCAGCTGGCAGGAGACAGGATGAAGGGGAAAGAAGTTGCTCTCTGCTCCCTGTCTCCTGTCCCCTGTGGTCAGTCTCCAGTGGTTGCAGGGGGCTGGATACAGATTGCAGGGGGCGGGAATTCCCCCCCTTGTCTCTTTTCCTATGCTCCTGTCTCCAACCCCCTGCAGTCTGTCTGTTGAAGCTGCAGAGGGGCAGAAAACAGGCCGCAGGGGACAGACTCTGGTAGTTGTCTATGGCAATAGCCTATTCAGCATCCGGGAAAGCTGGGTGACACTCCATCCCCCAAAGGTGGCACCCAATATTCCTATAATGGAAAGCTGGATGTTACCTGGGCGATGGGTGTCACCCAGCTTTCTTGGAGGCTGAATAGGCTATCCAGCCTATATGTATGTATGTAAATATGTATGTATGTATGTATGTTACATAGTTACATAGTAGGTACGGTTGAAAAAAAGACACGTGTTCATCAAGTTCAACAAAGGGTGGGGAAAATGTGGGTGAAGGGAGAGAGACAAGGACTTCAATCCCAGTCTCACCACTGGTTAATGCCATGAAACCCACAAGGCAAGAACCATTCTGTTCCAGTGGAGACCCTATCTCTGACCCCAGAGCCTCCACCAGCCAGGATCCAGAATGTTACATAGCTACATACACATTAATATTCTTTAGTTCCAGGTAGGTATCTAAGCCTTTCTTGAAACTCTCTACAGTTCCTGCTGTGACCAGCTCCTCAGGCAGATGATTCCACAGATTCAAAGTTCTCACAGTGAAGAACGCCCTTCTCCTCTGGAGATTGTATCCTTTTTTCTCTAGTCGAAGGGAATGTCCCCTTGTCTTTTGAGGGGGCTTCACTTGAAATAATTTTTCCCCATACTTTTTGTAGGGACCATTGATCTATTTATGTAAATTAATCATGTCCCCCCGAAGCCGTTTTTCCTCAAGACTAAATAAGTTCAATTCTACTAACCTCTCCTCATAACTAAGATGCTTCATTCCCCTTATAAGTTTGGTTGCTCGTCTTTCTACTCTCTCTAGCTCCATTACATCTCTTCTATAAACTGGAGCCCAGAGCTGAACAGCATATTCTAATTGAGGACGCACCAATGTTTTGTACAGCGGTAGAATTACATACTTATCCGTGAGTCCATGTCTCTTTTAATGCATGGCAATACCTTACTTGCCTTAGAGGCAGCTGATTGATACTGCATGCTGTTCTGTAGTCTATGAGCTACAAGAACGCCCAGATCTTTCTCAACAAGCGATTCTCCAAGTTTTTCTCCCCCTAGGACATATGATGCCTGTAGATTATTTCTACCCAGATGCAGAACCTTACATTTATCCACATTGAACCTCATTTGCCAAGTGGATGCCCAAGCACTCAGTATGTCCAGGTCTGCTTGCAATTTATGAGCATCTTCCATAGATTGCACTACCCTGCATAGCTTGGTATCATCTGCAAAAATTTAAACCGTGCTATTGATCCCTTCCACTATATCATTAATAAATACATTAAATAAAAGAGGACCCAATAGTGAGCCCTGGGGCACACCACTCACAACCAGGGACCACTCAGAGTAGGAGTGATTTACCACCACTCTCTGAGTACGATCCTATAGCCAGTTTTTAATCCAATTACACATTGTTGTCTCTAACCCAATGGATTCTAGTTTACTTAACAAACGCTTATGCGGGACAGTGTCAAACGCCAATGTGTGTAACGTTTGTTTATTTATAGGTTCCCATTTGGACTACTTCAGATTCAGTGGACTACGTCAGATCAACCTTGGATCTATTTTTTTCCAAATAAAATGGTTAAAGAGGACTGGTGTGTGTGTGTTTTTTTTCCATATAATTCCAGTGATAGTAATGGAGGTGTCGGACAGACACCTCTTCATTACTATCGCTTAGGCTTGGTGTCAGCCAGTGGTGTTTTTTGTTGCCCAAGGCTGACATTAATTCCGTGCCACTATTACCCTGGTACCCAATGCATCAGGGGTACTGGGAAGAGCCGGTAACCGTCAGGAACGGACCCTCTAATGTGATGGTCAACTTCTGGAGTAGCTGCAGGCTGGCATTTTTAGAATGGGAAGGGACCAGTATTGATGGTTCTTCCCATTCTGATATTATCAGGCTGCAGCTGTCGGCTTTACCTTGGCAGGTTATGGAAAATAGGGGATACCCCACGTCATTTTTTGTCCAAAAATGAATTGATTTAATGAGAATCTAAACATAGCATCCACTGTAATGATTACAGGAGTTGCCCACTTTAGGATTCTCAATAAATAACCAGGCAAGGTAAGACCAAAATTTGCAGCCTGATACTATCAGAATGGGGAGGTCCATAAACACTGGTCCCTTCCCACTCTAAAAATACCAGCCCGCAGCCACCCCAGAAGTGGACCATCACATTAGAGGGTCTGCTCCTGACGGTTATCAGGCTCTTCCCAGTACCCTTGGTGTGTTAGGTCATGGGGTAATAGTGACAAGGGGTTATGGTCAGCCTTTGGGTGCCAAAAAAACTATTGCTGACTGACACCAAGCCCAAGCGATAGTAATGGAGAGGCGTCTGGCAGATCCTCTTTTACTAACACTGGAATTAAATGGAAAAAACAGATAAAAACTGTACAAAAAAGCCTTTTATGTAAATACACACTCTCCAACTACAAAACTCTTTCACCTTTTTATTAAAGAAATCAATCCAACATTTGTTTGACTTAATCCAATGAGTCCGACATAGTCCAATGGGGAAACCTGTATAAAAATGGCTGTGGCTGATCTTCTGGGGGTGCAGGGTATGGAGTTCAACCTGCACAACAAGATTCTGAGGGGTAAAGACCACAGCCACAGCACAATCTCCATGGGGATGGTCCTATGCCGACCAATGAGATTGTAAGCTGTGCTCTGTACGCCTCTCTCCCACTACTCCTCACCATTGTGATATATATCCTTGTGCTAACACAAAATACAACCTCTGCACAGATTACTTCATTGTCTTCCCCCCTCCACCTTTCCCTCCATTCCACCTTTCACCCCTTAACCTTCCCACCTACACCTATCACCCCATAACCTCCCCACCTATCACCCCATGTGGAGTTTGTACAGAGGTGGCAACTGGTAGGGAGGTTCTGAAAAAAATCGAATTCTAGGATGTTTGTGTGGTAAATGTTGCAGGGACGAGTTGTGGCCAGGAGAAGTCATCATGGAGGTCTGGACAGGATGGAGAAAAAAAGGGAAAAAGAAAAATTCCAATCATAGAAGATATCTCTGGTGAGTCTCTAGATGTAACTGCACTGTAGTCACTTAAATGTCTGCTGATCCTGTGTTCAATGGTATCTATTACTATATGGTCACTGTATGGTAGAAATATTGGTTGTACTATAATGGTTTAGGTTCAGGCACAGCTTGGCGGTATCTCCCAGCTCTTCTGGATGCTAAATAGGCCATCCAACCTCCAGGAAAGCTGGGTGACGCCAAAACCCTAATTTAGCTTTCTTCTAGAGATGTTACACAGTTAGATAGAGTGGGTGTGACTTTTTGCAAAGGGGGTGTGGCTTAATAACAATAGGGACCTACCTGATGCCCAATTTTAAAAGTTGGCAAGTATGCTGTAACTAGGGGGCCTGTCTGTTCAGTGTTGAAACCGGACAGACCCCTAGTGACAGGCAACAGCATGTTATGACAGGGCCCAACCAGCAGTAAACAGATGTAGTAACTTACTGTTCTTTGCTGGACAGGCCCCTAGTGACAGTGTATTAGCTGCTATGACAGTAATTTCACCACTGCCTCCATTATATCCCAAAAAATTGAGGCACTGCTTGCCTTTATGCAATAAGCTGCCCTTCAGAAGAAGGCTAGCTGGTTGGAAGAACAGGTGTGGAATGTTCTGCCACTTCCACGTGTTATGGTGGACACTCTGGGGCTTAGGTAAGTTTCTGGATGCTCCAGTACGCCTTAGTGTTTGAGTCCTGATGTCACATTGTGCAAGGTGACCATATGTCCCGCTTTCGATGGAACAGTCACACTTTTTGCCATGGTGTCCCGCTGTGCGGGCAATGTCCCGGAGGGATGCCCAATGTCTCGTTTTCATCAGGACACGGTTGGCTTCTGGGCGCTGTAATGGGCCTTGGTGCTGGCGATCGCTTCAGCTGTATGTGCCTCCTCTTGAAGCACATACAGAAGAAAATGCTATTGCAGAGCAGAGGCCGAGCACTCCCTGCTCCGCAGAGGACTCTGGAAGGCCGCAAGCCGGAGTATCCAGCACAGGCAGCGTGAGTATCATCACGCTATCTGTGCGGCCTGATAACATCATGCCACCTGTGCTGGGAAGAAGCCCTGCCTATGGGGGACATTTACCTGCCTATAGGGATCTTTTACCTGCCTATACCTTCTTATGGGATACATTTACCTGCCTAAAGCGACCTTCTTATGGGGAAAAATAAATGCCTATGGGGACCTATTCCTGCGTATGGGGGACATTTACCTATACTGCCTATAGGGACCTATACTGCATATGGGGGAAATTTACCTGACTATGGGGATCTATACCTATCTATGGGGGACCTATCGCTGCCTATGGGACACCTATACCTGCCTATGGGGGCCCTAAACCTGTCTATACTCACTGTGAGGGACCTACACCTGCCTTCACTGACTAATGGGGACCTATGCCTGCCAACCCTACAGAATAATATAGGGGGACATATACCTACCTACAGACTGGGGAACATATACCTGCCTCCAGACTGTGGACCCTATATACCTATAACCTACTGGGGGGGACATATATACCTACCTACTTTATAGGAATTATTCCTATATAGGAATAATGTGTGACTCCCCATGCCCAACAGCAGGCATCCGACTTTCCTATCATAGGAAAGTAGGTCATTAAGCTTTTCTATATAGATCCCCATTACAGGTATATAAACCCCCAGTACTCTAGAGTAGGGGTGAAATGTGAAAAAAAAAAAACATTCTTGCGTCATGTGTATGGGGTCTTGTTTTTATGGCTGTCACGGATGCGATAGTGGATCCACTGGGCCAACGCAAGCGGTGATGTAAGCCACGTCAGAGAGCGGAATCTAAGCAGTTCCGGTTTAACCAGAGCCCGCCGCAAAGCGGGATGGACTTGCTGCGGCGGGAGTCCACCAGGTCGCTACCCCTGACTTGACTTGTTTGCGGTGGAGGCCGAGGGTAGCGGGGTACAGAATCGTAAGGCAGGCTCGTGGTCGGGGACAGGCAGTAAGGTCAGGACAGGCGGCAAAGGTTCGTGGTCGTGGGACTGAGGCAAGAAGGTTCGGTACACGGAATATAGACTAGACTTGAACAAACGCTTTCTCAGCAAGCGACAGGCACTAAAGATCCAGTGGGGAATGAGCGGACGTGCCCAGGTAATATAGGGACAGTGCTCGTCAATTAGCCAATTACCGGCGCGCTGGCCGGGTGAGTATAGGCGCGCTGGGGAGAGAGTGCGCCTGCCGCCCGACACCCGGGCCGCGGGGCCACTCGCTCCTGAAGACGGGGCACAGGCAGGATCACGAAAGCGCCTGCAGCCCGACTTCCGGTATGCAGAATTATTCGCGACAGTACCCCCACCCACCTTAGCCCTCCCCTTCTTCCAGAAATAATGGCTTCTCGGTGTCAGGTCGGGTCAGGTCAGGCACGGCGGCGAACTCTGCCTTTAGTTGAACAAATTCCTCTTCGGCCTCCGGTGGCCACTGCCTAGGTTTGGTATTCTTCTTAGTATGTGCTACAATAGGTGCCACCAATGTAGAGTAATGCGGAATGAATTGCTGGTAATAATTAGAGAAGCCCAGGAAGCGCTGTATGGCCTGTAGGCCCACCGGCCTAGGCCACTGCAAAATGGCCGACAGCTTTGCAGGAGCCATCTGTAGCCCTTGGTCCGATATGATGTAACCAAGGAACTGGAGGCTGGTCTGGTGGAAAAGACACTTCTCTAATTTGGCATAGAGGTGGTTGGCACGTAGTCGTTCCAGCACCTGGCGGACATGGAAGCGATGAGTCTCCAAATTAGCAGAGAACACCAGAATGTCGTCCAGGTAGACCACGACACAAGTATAGAGGAGATCCCGGAATATATCATTCACGAACTCTTGGAAGACTGCTGGGGCGTTACACAAACCGAAAGGCATGACGAGGTATTCGAAGTGTCCATCCCGTGTGTTAAAAGCAGTCTTCCACTCATTCCCCTCTCGGATGCGGATGAGGTTGTAGGCCCCTCGCAGGTCCAACTTGGAGAAAATCTTCGCTCCACGAAGCCGGTCAAATAGCTCGGTGATCAGTGGCAAAGGATATCGGTTCTTCACAGTGATTTTATTAAGTCCCCGATAATCAATACAAGGCCGCAGGGAGCCATCTTTCTTCTCCACAAAGAAGAATTCTGCACCAGCCAGAGAGGAGGACTTGCGTATGAACCCCTTCTGGAGGTTTTCCCAAATGTAGGCTGTCATGGCTTGGGTTTCCGGTACCGACAGAGGGTAGACACTGCCCCTGGGAGGACTGATTCCTGGTAGCAGGTCAATAGGGCAGTCGTAGGGGCGATGAGGCAGAAGGGTCTCGGCCTGCTTTTCAGAGAAGACATCCGCATAATCTCGATATTCAGTGGGCAGGCCTGGCAGGGACCTGGAGGACGGTTGGGAATAAATGGAGCGCACCGGCCGTGGTGCCACCAGACAAAGATTCAGGCAGTCAGGACCCCAACACACGACTTCACCTGTCTTCCGAATAAGCGTAGGAACATGGCGCTGCAGCTACGGAAGCCCCAACAGAATTGCAGAGGAAGATCAACGCAGCACGTAGAAAGAGATCTTTTCCTTGTGCAAGACCCCCACGTGGAGGAACACCGGCTTGGTCCTGTACCGAATAGTGTCACCAAGGAGCTCCCCCGTGACTGAGGATATCACCAACGGTTTCTCCAGGCCATCCACTGGAAGATGATACCCGGACATCAGGGCGGCATGAATGAAATTCCCGGCGGAACCGGAGTCCAGGAAAGCAGGAGTCTGAAATAAAAGTCCCGAGTCAGCCGTGATCTCCACAGGCATAGTAAGGCATGGAGAGGATGTGTTCTCACCTAGGGATGCCTCTCCAAAATGGCCTAGGTGCGGGCATTTCCCGGATGCTGAGGACGAAGCGGACAGCCACTACGAAAATGATCCGGGCTGGCACAGTACAGGCACAGCTTTTCAGCATGCCAACGGGACAACTTCTGCTCAGATATGTGGGCCCGTTCTACCTGCATGGGCTCTTCCCCGGACGGTAGAAAAAGCGGCAGTGGAGGCCTCTGGAACACCGGGGCCAGGTGTGGCAGCCGGCGGGGTCGCACCAAGTCAAATTCTTGGCGAAGCTCCTCTTGCCTCTCAACGAAGCGTACGTCTATGCGGGTGGCCAGGTGGATTCATTCGCTTAAGGAAGACGGCAGATCTCTTGCAGCAAGGGCGTCTTTAACCCCGCTGGAAAGGCCTTTCTTAAAGGTGGCGCACAGGGCGGCGTCATTCCAGAACAGTTCTGACGCCAAGGTACGAAATTGTACCGCATAGTCTCCGACCGAGGATTCGTCCTGGCGCAAGTTCGTAAGCGCCGTCTCTGCAGAAGATGCCCACGCAGGCTCCTCAAAGACACTGCAGAATTCTGAGAGGAGGGCCTGCAGGTCCGCAGTCACCAGATCGTTCCTGAAGCCAAGGCCTTCCCGGACAGGAAACTGAGCACGAACGCCACCTTCGAGCGCTCAGTGGGGAACTGGGCTAGCATTAACTCAATGTGCATGGAGCACTGGGTAATAAAGACCCGACACAGATTAGGATCCCCCAATGGGTGGGGCTATCCAAGAATGGAGCTAGTTGTGTGTGGGTGGGACTAACACCTTCTCATGAATAAGGACTCTTTTCTGGCTGAAAACTGCTGATTTTGAGTATTAAATGCTCTGAAACTGCTGCATCTTACAAAATAAGCTACACAGCACTGGAAACAGCATGTCTGTCATTAGCTTGTGCTGCCCTCAGCAAGGCTGGAATAAGCTATGTGACAGGTTTTCTTTAATCTACAGTAAAATCTGAATTAATGAAACAGGATCACTGACTCTTACTGTTCTCTTCTACCTCTATTTACCTGTCTACATTTGTATGCTCATTCACACCTTGACTGCAGCTGCATGCAAAAAACAATGTCATTTTAGCTTTACACATGCACATACACAGAACTATAGGGCTATATCAACACATTGTGAAAGCTTCATATTGTATTTGGCCAAAAATCTTTTTAATAACATAATCAGTGATGATTTATCTTATTACTAACACATTTTGTATATGTTATTGACTAAATATACTAAATATTTGTACATTTGTATTTTGATCTATTTGAATTTTATAGCATATACTAATGCTTTTAGTTTTCCCTGGAAAAACATTATTCTCACATTATACTAACTACTAAGAACGATCATCTCCATACTCTTCATTTACTTCATTAGGTTTCCTAGAAACAGCTTTCCAGAAATCTTTACCAATCCATGGGAAACCTTCCTACTTCATGCTCTTGAATCTGAACATCGCATTAAATGTTGACAACTAATTTCAACTCTTACAAAGAATATCCTAAACGTTAGTGCTAGTATTAATGCAAAAACTCTGCACTTTCAGCATCTTAATTTAGTATGATTTTGATAAATGATTTCAGAGTACATTTGGTACAGAGTCCAATGAGAAACTAAAAATAAAGATGTTAATTACAATATCCCATTCCTTCCATGAGGTTTTCACAAAAAGTTTCAATATCGTAGGTTATTTATGAGTCACTTAAGACCAGAGTTGACTTGCTTGTGACATGAAGAGAATACAATGAATACAAACTTCAGATCCTGAAGTTTCTGCAGACTCCTTCAATGAACACTGAGCATTAGTTCCTTCTTTAGATTTTCTATTGGATTCAGGTCAGGTGATTGTGCCATTCTAGCAGCTTTGTTATCACTCTCTGATAATTGAGAGTTTCCTTGGCTGTGTGTTTGGGATCAGTCTTGCTGAAATGTCCACCCTCGTTTCGTCTTCCTGATAGATGGCAACAGATTTTTTATCAAGAATGCCTCATTTGTCCATTCATCCTTCCTTCAATTATATGAAGTTTGCCAGTGCCATAGGCTGAAAAGCAGCCCCTCATCATGATCCCACGTCCACATTTCTCTGTTGGTATGTTGTTTTTGGGGTGATGTGCACTGTTTTTGGCCTCCAAACATGGTATTATGTATTGCTTATTGTTTTCTTTGATTCCAGGACTTTCTGTAGCTCTCCAAAGTTGTCCTTGGCTCTTGGACAACTTAATTCTTTTCACTTCTCTGACTGAAATCTTGCGGGAGCACATGGTCGTGGCCATTTTATGGTGAAATTATGTTCAATCAACTTTCGATTATGGGCCCATCAGTGCTCACTGGAACTTTCCATAGTGTCGAAATTCCTTTGTAACCAATGCCATCATTATGGTTTGCAGCAATAAGGTTGTGAAGGTCTTGAGGCAGCTCACTTGTTTTCCCCATCATGACATGTTTCTTGTGTGTCACCTTGGTACTGAGACACCTTTTTATAGGCCGTCAGTTGAACCAGCTGATATTATTTTTCATTGGCAAGATTGCTTTCTAATTACAGATATATTTCATATTGGGATCATGACTTTCTTTGACTGTTTGCATTTCTTTCTTCATGTGTTTATACTTTTTTCCTGTGTAATTTCTCATTATTATACATAACTTAATTTATGTAAATCTATGGTTTGATTTATTTGCCTGTGTTGATTGGTTGGGCTGTTACTAACATCTGGTGAGAATGTCATGTCAATAGCACTTTTAGAAATATATGTACCTAGAAATTTTGTGATGTGTTCAATACTTATTTCACTTGCTGTAGATGACATACAGAATAGTTTTAGAATACAAGTGATGGGGCTAAAAGTTAATATATTAGTTTATTTTTTATTATACTATTTTGTTTTTTTCCTTTATTTTGTATTTTACACATTGTTCTCCATTCTCCCTTCCCCCACAAAGTTGGATGTTGGATGCTCTGACAAGTCAAGAGCCCAGTCAAGTCATTCAGCATCCAGGCTCCACAGTAGTACAATTCAAACTTAACTTTTCATAGTCTAGTTATAACTGGCAATACAACAGTTTTGGGCATCTGTGCACAAGAAAGACAAAGGATATTGAATAGGTTCAAAGACTTGCAACGAAAATGATAAGGAATAAGGAATGGGTGGACTACAATATCCAGAAAGATTAGCAAAATTAGGGTTACTTTTTGAGACTATGGAACCCTGTGCCAGAGAAACTTGTCATGGTGATTTCACTAACCAAGTTCAAAAATGGTCTTGATAAATTTATACTGTAGTGTGTAATACTATAACAAGTTATAGTGACTAGGATTCTGGTGAAGTGTTGTTAATCCAGGGATATATTTTGATTATGTAAGGACTGTAAGTAGTGGATCCAGTGAGCCACTGACGATGGTGTAAGCTGTACCAGGGAGCGGAGTCAAAGAGACCGTTGGTTTTAACCAAAGACCGCTGAAAGACAGGATGGACCAATTGCCGGCGTGCTGGCCCTTTCAATTTTACAGAGCCGGCGAGCGTGCGCCCTAAGGAGTGGGGACGCAAATGCCAGCTAGCATAGTGCAGGGAGTGAGGACGGGTGAGTAGGCGGCGTGGGGACCGGGGCTGTGAGTGTGCCTGTGCCCCGACATGCCGGTCGTGGTGGCACTAGTAGTGACAAGGGTAAGAGAGTGGGGAGTATGGGTGCGCCCGTGACCCGACATATGTGTTGTGGGGTTACCCATAACAGATTGAAGTTGGGAAGGATTTTTTTCCCTAAAATGTGGACAATTGGCTTCTTCCTCATGGGAGTTTTTGCCTTTCTCTGGATCAACACTTTAGAATAATCAGATGGACTGTATGGATGTCTGTCTATTTCAGCCTTACAAACTAAAGTATGTAATTATGTAACATGTAAAAAAGATGCTTATGTGTTTTGGTAAATTACCATAGTTACCAGTAAGGTAATTTACCAAAATGAGTAACCATCTTTTTAATGTTATGTTGTCTAGATGCTGGATTTTTGTGCTTAAAGAGGACCTATCACCTCTTGGGAAACCTCATGAAGTAACAGGAGACTTGAATACAAATACTTTCTCATATATGCTTCATTAGGAAAATCAAGGCATTTCACCTGTAATTCAGTTTTTTAGAAAGTGCTGGTGCTTTAAGACAGGACTGAAGTCGGACCAAGTCGTTAACCGGAGAGCACGATTGACCCATTATGTTGACAGCTGCTTGAAAGTAACTGCTTCTGAGTTGAAAGAATAGGGGGAGCCTATAAGTCTATGTCATGTTTATATCAGCAGCAGTGTAATATAGATGCCTGTGTTCTATGGAGGAGGAGGCTGAAGCAACAGGTAAAACCTGTCAGACATATGTCCTTCATGTGCTGTGCCTGCTTTGATGTATGTAGTGAGAGACTCAGATTACCCTGTACAAGCAGCTATGCCCTCTGCTCCCTCTGCACAGTTTGTATCTCCCAGAAAAGGAACCCTGCTAGATATGGATCTGTGCTGGCAAAGTGCAACTAAAATCTGTGTCCCTGTAGTAATAAGGTAAACCCCCTGAATTGCCAATGAAGTGTTTGAGAAAAGTCTTGTAATTTCATCTACTATCAATTTTTGTATGTGTATGTGATAGGTACTCTTCAAGGATCTGAAATAAATTACATCACACACTCCCTGAAATAAATTATGTTACAAACGTTAATTATATTACACATTGTACCCCATAAAATAAATTATACCAAACACTCTAACCCCTGAAATAAACTATATTATACACTGAACTCTCTGAAAAAAATGATGTTACAAACTGTTTCCTAAAATTATTATTTACACTCTGTTCCCCATGAAATACATACAAAATGCACTGTACCCTCTTCATTAAATTTTATTACACACTGTAATCCAGAAATTCATTATAATATGCAATATACCCCTGAAAATAAGAGTAAAAAGAGAAATGGTAAAGTGGCTGCGCAAGTAGCTATTGATTTCCTTGCACCCTTGTGTCTAATTATTCATTGTAATGTGCATCCAAAGGAGAAGGTAACAGCTGAATTTTAATTTAATTTAATTTTAATGGATTACGACCCAGTTTCCTCTGGTTCCTACAAACTGGCTGCTATTTTAAAAATCTATTTACACAAATATGAGAAAACTGTCCAGATTACAACCTTAGTTAATGTTAGTATAGTATAGTATATCTGATGGTCTAGGGCACTGAGAGGGTTAATGTAAGGATCAATGGTGGT
This sequence comes from Phyllomedusa bahiana, assembly GCA_025379985.1. Taxonomy (NCBI): domain Eukaryota; kingdom Metazoa; phylum Chordata; class Amphibia; order Anura; family Hylidae; genus Phyllomedusa; species Phyllomedusa bahiana. The sequence goes on from JAODAL010003277.1 coordinate 166,367, forward strand.
ATAAGACAGTGGAGGGGTTAATGCATGGATTGCTGGTAGAGGGTAGTGGGAAGGTTAATGCTGCATACCTGGTGGAATTAATGCAAGCACCCCTGACAGAGAGCAGTGGAATGTTTAATAGTATGTGCCTAGTTTCCTGAGGTCACTTTCATTTCCAAAATCCAACATTGTCCTGGCAGTCACTTCCTGTCTCCTCCCAGTGCTGATCATCGAGATGAGAGCAAGGAAATACAGAAAAATATGTGCAGCTGTAAGGGGTCACACGGCTGATTGAGATGCTGGATTTTCTGCGTCCATCTCAGTGTCTAAACCTCTTATGAAAAGTGCTTCAATGTAGCACTTTTCAGACGAGGTTTTGACGAGGATTTGATCAGGTTTTTCTCCTTGTGGTTTTGCAGCGCTTTTTCAGACAAGGTTTTGATTAGATTTTTTGATGAGGTTTTAAAACACTTTTCTTTTTGAAAGACCAATACAAATTTATAGCCAGGACAAAAACAGCACCAAAAAACATGGCAAAACAAGACAAAAACCGTACCGAGGTTTTGGACAAGGTTTTGAAGCTCTCCATTAATTCCTATGGGGATTTTTAGTGTTGAAAATGCTTCAAGAATTGACATAACACTGCTTTTTCAGCACCCAAAACAGTGCCCATAGAAGAGCCGAAAACGCGCACCTCATCATATGGAAACTACAGCAATGTTTTACATAGGAATCAATGGAAACTGGAACTAGGGGCATTTTGGAGGCTTTTTTAATGCTGTTTTGGGCTCCAAAAACAGCATGAAAATCAGCCGTATGAACTTACCCTAAATGTACAGCCACACAGTTTTCTCTATGATTGGCTACAGTGCTTGAAAAATGATCTGCTTAATCAATACATATATATTTAGCCTGTGGTGAGGGTTCTGTGGGCTGTATGACTGTAGTGGCCCCTATAACTCCATTCCTAAAGGTGCCAACCTTGAATAGGTCACTGAAGACTCCTCTGGTTGGCCACTATTATGCTTTCTACATTTACCCAGCACAGAAGCAAAAAAAATGGCTGCCTGCAAAGCTGATATACAGCAATTATTGAGCTCCATGTATACAGCGATTGGGAAGGCATGGACGGTGATGAATCATCTCTGCTTTATCCCTGTAGAGTCACTGACATCAAACTCACTCCTGCAGATGCACAATTACTTTGCCTTGACAATTAGGGACATCTTTGCAGTGTTGCTTGCGAACCAGCTGGACGTTTTTAGTAATTAAAATAAACATATTAATAAACAAACTTTGGCTCTCACTCTAACTTTTGATTTTCTGATACATGGCTGATTTTTACTTTTTGCTAGAAAATCTTTTATAACATAAAATCTTTATTAGTAATACTGTACATTATTTTTCAAATTAAATAAATATACTGTAAAAAAAAAAAGCTTTCTGATACTGCAAATTTTCAATTTTTCCTAAAATATTATGTATCTTTTTCTAACAATATTACATATACAGATCACAAGGCAGTGTACGTAGATCTGTATGGTGACTCTCCAATACTATACGGTTACAACATGCAATAAATAGAACACAAGCCAATATTGTTTACAGTAGCCTGTAAACAATTTACATTGCACATGCTAACTGTGGCTGGTAAGGGCCTAAACTCTTACTTGTGACTCGTCCCTTGGAATAATTTCTGCCTTCCACTAATGAAGCAGCTATGTCACAGAATAAGAATTTCCCTGCTATGGTTAGCCCAAATAAATGTGCATACTGGAGAGAGCACCTGCTTTCGAGGGGATACTGCAGCTGTTGTGATAGCTGATGACCTAAATTGAAGTTGTGCATGTGTTACTGTCTTTCTTTTACACACTGGCAGGTCGGTCATCAAAAATGAAAAGCTTGTCTGAGGAAGCCAATCTATTAGACAGTAGTCACTGGCACCAGGGTCTATTTTATAAGGAATGGTTAACAAATTTATGACTGAGAATCATTTATTAACAATCCATTGTCACACAAAAATAAAATGTATTTTGGTACACACAAAAAAAGCAGACAATAAATAACGTACAGCATACAAAGCATGACAGTGCTAGAGGCGTAACTAGAAAAAGCTGGACCCCATAGCAAACTACTGAATGGACCCCCACCCAGGACTGGGACAAAGTCATTCTGGTGCCCTAGGAAAATTAGGAATATAGGGTCTCCTCCCTCCCCAATGGATAATTCATCCCACTCCATACCTCCTTGCACCTCCTTTTCTACCTGGGCTGAGAAGTCGCCTACCTTCGCTTATCTGTAATCCCAACCCTGACCCAATCCCACCATGAGCATTTACCAGTACCTCTAAATAATAGCCATGCCGCTGATGTGTCCATTATACAAGGACAAGGTGTTGTCACCATTATACAAGGAGAAAATTATATCAGCATACATATTACTAACATACCGTTACTGAACAAAACTCAATACACCAAGAAACAACATTACAATAATTCCGCTACAGAAGGACAAAACACTACTGCTACAACATGATCACATATTACCGCCACACAATACTACCATACTGTTATTTAAAAAGACCCCTATACAAAGACAAGCTAAACCGACAGCCCCTATAACAACAGCTCAACCCCTTGAACCTCTTGAATATATTGATGCCTCAAGCTGTGCCAACAAAAATAAATAATAATCTGCGCTGTACTCCTAAAATAAATGACAATACATACTTTACCGGGTGATATTATTATATTACACGCTGTATCCCTGAAATGGATATTATTATATATTATACCCTTTGATAGGGATGAGCGATACTATCAACAAAAGTTGAAATCGGCACGATTTTTACGTTTATCGTAATTTTCCAATGACGCGATAGTTTCCGTGAAAATCTTAAAGATAATCGTTATCACGTTTACTATTGCGTCTTTTTCGGCATTTCCTGTAATTTTGGTGGCCAGCCATTCAGCTCAGAACATAGAGGAGGGAGAGGGGGGTATACGACGTCAGCTGTGGGCAGCGTATGGATCTCATTGGTTTCAAAAATCACATGACCTACATTAGAGAATTTTAGTTCTTATTTAGTTAGAGACTTGTAAAAACATCTATTGCTGTGTGCAGCCGCGGGGAAGGGGGGGGGGGATGATGTGCAGCCTAGCCTGTCCTGAACTGGCATTGAAATAGCAATGTTTTTTGACACTTTTTGGCCAGCAGACCTCCCAGCTGAGGTGAAATTGTCCCTTTTGTTTTTGCAGTTCTATTGGTGTCTATGCATCCCACTATGTCGCAAATAGCGCACTTGTCCGCAAATTTGGTTACAGATATTTTATAGTAACTGGCGCCTGTTGTCAGTGGTGCCAAAACCACCATATCTAATCCATATAACTTTTAAATAGTTTGTACGTCTTAGTTTGGCGCAAGTAGCCCACTTGTCCGCCAATTTGGTTACAGATATTTTATAGTAATTGGTGCCTGTTGTCAGCATTGTAAAACCGCCATATTTCATCCGTATAACTTTTCAATAGTTGTACATTGCACTCCGTTTTTCAACAAACTATTGTACAAGTGTGCTATTTGCACAAAGCTATGAATTGCTAGTCCTACTGGACAGTTGTAAATCTCAGGGACTGAAGGAAGAACGCTGTTGATTTGGTTTTACGGTTCTTCCACCAGACCGCATTTCACAAATATTTGATAGAAACATTTCTGTTTCTAATCCTAGTTGGCTGTTGGAAATTAGATGGATTTAAGAATACCTGTGATTTGCCTTCTTTGCAGTACAGTTTCTCAATAAGACTGTGAAAAACTCTTATATACCTTTTAAATTTTTTATCTTTCTAAAAATGGAGAGAACTGCAGGTGGACAAAGAATGGCAGTGGTAAGCGAGCAAAGAATGGTGTAGGACATGGAGCTAGAGGTACGAGAGAAGGTGCTCCTTCCACTGCTACGGCCAACACGCAAGCCAGCACATCGTTAGTTGCAGGACTGTCAGGCCTGTCATCACTGGGTCAGTTCCCTGTGAATCTCAGTAATGAAGAGTGTCGCCAACCTGTTCTTCAGTGGTTAACGCAACTTGCATCCTTCGGTTTTACCTCCTCATCCTCCCAGTCACGGCCATGAATAGGGATCATGCTGCGGTCCAGGACAGGGATATTCAATGTCGAGTTCAACTAAAATGGTGGTTCAAATACTACTTTCTTCCAACACTTTTTTAATCTGTGGATCATACAGGTTTGGGGGTCATGCTGTGGTACAGGACAGGTATAGTCAATGTCCAGTTCAACTAAAATGGTGGTTCGAAGACTACTTTCTTACGGCACTTGGTAATCTGTGGGTCATGCAGATTTTCCAGTCATGCAGTGGTCCAGTACAGGTATAGTCAATGTCCAGTGCAACTAAGATACTTCTTCAAAAAATACTGCCTTCCAGCACTTGGTAATCTGCGGGTCATGCGGGTTTTGGGGTCATGCTGCGGTCAAGGACAGGGATAGTCAATGTCCCGTTCAACTAAAATGGTGTTTCAAAGACTACTTTCTTCTGGAACTTTTTTATCTGTGGGTCATGCGGGTTTTGGGGTTCATGCTGCGGTCCAGGACAGGGTTAGTCAATGTCCAGTTCAACTAGAAGGGAGGTTCAAAGACTACTTTCTTCAGGCACTTTTTATTCTGAGGTGCTATCAAGGGCATCTTTGCTGGTTTTGGGGCATGCTGCTGTAAAAGAAACCAATAGTAAAGGTCTTATTGAAAAAAAGCTTATTTGCCGCGCTTCAAGGCCATCAAAATGAACAGTGGTTACTGGGTGTCCACCATCCTTGATCCACGTTCCAAATCAAAAGTCAGCAATTTTCTTCAACCCACTTGACAGTAGAATGCAGGAATTTGACACAGGCCTAATTGACCAACTGGGGATATCTGTTGCGTCTGCTTCAAATTTTAATGTCACGGTGGAACAACGTCAGCAACGTGCCAGCAGTAGAATGGGAAGTAGCCGTAGCAGCGGCAGCAGCAGAATTGGAAAAATAGATTTTAAAATAGTCAATTTCTTATTGAGAATTTTTATTCTGAGGGTGCATAGGGGCATTTTTTGGTGGTTTTGGGGTCAGGCTACTTTAAAATGGATGCCAGTGGTGGCAATAGGGCAGTATTCCTGCCAGGGGCCGGAATCAAAAAGGTGCCCTGTGATATGTTAAAAATAGGAAGTAGTAATGGGTGGGCGCTCCATTGATTTAGCTGCATGTGGCCATGAAATGGTTAATAGTTTACTGACAGCAGTCCTGGCTCTGTCACCCACTGTAACTAAGGCCCTGCCAGCTGAACCTCCTCGTTCTCTGTTGGGACGTTGTTACTCTCACCACCTATGTGACGAGATGTTGGTCCCTAGTGAAAAAGTGATAGGGGTCTCCTGCCAGTTCCCATGTGTAATTTCCAATACTGGTGTCTTGTTTTGGTAAAAGGGGGCCCCCATAGTTCCCGGGAAACCACTGTACCGTTTTGGGGCTATGTTTTTCCTTATGTTTTCAGTTAGCCATTGAACAAAATTTTTTTAAATTTTGGGGCCTATGAATTTTTTTTCTGGGGACTTTTTAGCCAAATTTGTTTTGCCAAAGGAGGTGGGCCATGAATCCAGTTCACTTTTGGGGGATTTTAAATTTCCAGCTTTTCCTCACCTTTTTTAGGTGTAAGAATAAAAACTGTTGTTCCTCCCCCTTTAGTTTTTAAAATGGTCACCCAATAATCGTTTTAATCAAATATCGAATTTTAATTCCCGGGTATCGACTATCGCTCAATAACGATTTTTAAAACACAATCGCTCCCCCTTTCCCTCTAAAAATAATTATAATATTTTTGGGAACCCTGGAATTGATTAAATTTCCGTCCCCCTTAATTTTTTTGGTTGTAGAATCTATTTTAGTTTTTTTATTAGCCCTCTAAACCCCAAAAATTTAAATAATTAAACCCTTTCCCCAAAGAAATAAATTTTTAATACAAAATTTCCCAACATAAATGAATTAAAAAATTACACCTGTACACCCCAAATTTTATTTATTCCCAGACTATAACCTTTTTTTTTAAAAATTATAAACACACTTACCTCTTTAAAATTTAAAATTAAATTGCCCCGGGAATCCCCCTTAAAAATAAAAAAAAAAAAAAAAAAAATTACCCCCTTTAAGCCCTTAAATTTTAAAATACATTCCCAAACCTTATCTTATAATAAAGAAACTTTAGGGAACCCCCTGATAAGGGGTGAAAAGCGAAAGGCCCAAAATTTTTGGGGTAGGGTTCCAAAAGGATGTCCCGGGCAACAGCCAGTGTTGATTACGGTATTTTAAAAGATCCTAAAAACACCAAAAAACTAAATTTTCGGGGGGAAAATACCTTTTTCCCCTAGTGCCTCCAAAAATTGGGGCCGTTTTTTAGAAAACCCATTTGGGTGGAACCTGTGAAAAACGGGGCCAGATACCACAACTAGTGGTCTAGGCTTTGGGAAGGGGTAAATATAAAAACCCTTTCAGGGTTATATCGTGAAAGGGGGGAAAATTTTAAAAAATTTAAATTTTTGTGGGCCAGGGCGTGGGTGGGTTGATAAAAAGGAAACCCTTTGGTTTAGAAAAATTGTAGGGGTTTTGTGTATGAAACCCCTTTGGGGGAGTGCGGTGAAAAGAAAATTTTTACAAAAAAACCTGGTGGTTTCGAACAGTGAAGGGGTTAATAAGAGGATCCCCGGTTTTTCGGGGTAGGATGTTGGGGGGGTTTGGTTTTGGGGGGGTTTTATGTAAGTACCCCCTTTTTGGTCCTAGGGCAAGTGAATTGGGTTAATGGGAAAATTTCCCATGGTGGAGGGAAAAGTTAAAAAGGGGTTTTTTAAATTTCATACCTAGGGTCTTGAATTTTTCCCAAAAATCTTTGTCTTCATTATGGCCCAAAAAATCACTTCTGTTTTTCCCCCGGTACAGAGTGGACTGTACAGCTGTTTAATTTCAGGGATTTTTTAATTTGGGGAGAGTGATACAGTTTCATGCCTTTTTTTGATCATTATTGGGCAGTCAACATTTAGGTCCAATCTGAAATGCAACTGCTGCCACCACTATAGCTACAACGCCTTTCTGACAAAATTTTATGAATAGGGCAAATGGGTAGTACGGGGTCCATGGTCCCCAATTTTGGGTGGGGGCCCATGAGGCTACTCAGCTAAAACGTACATCATATTAAAACAGAAAAAGTTGTGTTCGCCCCCTGCGCAAAGCCCGGGAGCAACTGAGGCTGAACTTTTGGAATAAAAAACATACCAGCCCGTTTTAACAAGAGGGCCGGGGGTTTTTTAATAATCATCGGGAACCCCTACCTTTTACTAGGGGCCTAAGCCTATCCCCTAGGGTTTCTTAATTTCGCTTTGGGGGGGCTCCTGGAGTGGGCGGGGAAAGTTGACATCATGCCAAACCCCCTCCCAAAGTCCAAAAGAAAATCAAGTGGGAGAAAAAAGGTTTAGTAAATGTATTTTTTTTTTTTTTTTTTAAAATTTTGGGGGGCCCTTTTTTAAAATTTTTCTAAGTCGGTTTCGGGGGCCCATTAAAAATATATAGGGGCCCCTGTGTGAATTTTTATATTTATTTATTTTATATTATATATCTTTTTATATATAATTCACTCCTTTAAGGGGGGAAAAATTTATTTTTTATAAATATAAATTATATATATATTATATATATAATAAATATTATTATAAAAATTTCATACGGGGCCCCATATAACTCACCGGCATTTTATTGGGTACACCATGCAGAACGGTTTTGGCCCCCCTTTTGCCTTCAGAACTGCCTAAATTTCTTGGGGCATAGATTACAAAAGGTGTTGCAACGATGCCAAATTGGTACCGGGGGCCCCAAAGAGTGCCAAGAAAATATTCCCCACCCATTCACCCCACACCACCCTGAACCGTTGTTCAAGGCAGGATGGATCCATGCTTTCATGTTGTTGACGCCAAATTCTGCCTTACCATCCAAGGGCGCGCGAAAACGAGACTCCAGACCACAAAAGTTTTTTTCCCAAACTTCTACTGTCCAATTTCGATGGCTTGGGGAAAATTTGGAGCCTCGTTTCCTGTTCTTTGTTTAAAAGGGTCCCCCGGTGTGGTTTTTGTGCTGTAGCCCATCTCTCAAAATTCGCCCTATGGCTTCAAATGCCTTCTGCCTACCTTGGTTTAACGGGGGGCTATTTGAGTCACTTTGCCTTTTTTTTCAGCTCGAACCAGTCTGCCCATTCTCCTTTTTGACCTTGGCACCCACAAGAATTTCCCCCCACAGGGAACCCGCCCCTGGATGTTTTTTCTTTTTGGACCATTCCTGTAAACCCCTAAAAGGGGTTGTGCGTGAAAATCCCGAGATCAGAGTTTCGAAATACTCAGACCAGCCCTTCTGGCCCAAAAACCATCCCAGTTAAAAGGGCCCTAAAATCACCTTTTTTCCCCCATCTGATGCTGGTTTAAACTGCGGATTTTGTTTTGCCCCTGTTACATGCCAAATGCACTGAGTTGCCCCCATGTGATGGTTTTAGAAATTAAGGTTAACGAGCTTTGGGAAAGGTGTCCCTAATAAAGTGGCCGGTGATGTATTGCGTACCCACGTTTATTAGTTTACGAAAAAAATACGGGGACATTTTTTTAGCAAAGTTTTTACCTCTTTTGGAAACACACGTAATGCCCTTTTCTACAAACTCTTTCTTTTTGTTTGTGGATACCAAGTAAGTCATATGATGATATCATGTCTTTGGAAGCTTCAACATCTGAGTAAATTATAGACACACCTATTGATGGTGTTTTAATGCACACCAGAAACACACTTCTTTGTGGTAAACAGGGAAAGTCTATAAAAAACAGCCAAATATGGGAAAGGGAAAATTGGGGATGTGCAAAGTCTGGATCTTGCTTGGGTTAATTTCCAGATACCTGAAGGTCCTTGTTCATCTTACAAAAAATTATACCAAATACAAAGAAAGGGGATTCTAGCCATCAACTGTCTGAAAGGAACAGGTTCTGTGTCTCGGAGAACGTGTTTGCCCGCATCCCTTTAAAAACCCAAGAAAAAAGCAAAAGGCCTTGTGAAGATGGGGTGGAAGGGTAAATTGGTAATTATCACAGTGAAACGAATACTGTATCAACATGGGCTGAAAGGCCCTCTGAGGAAAAAAACTATTGCCCCAAGGGAAACATAAAAAAAGCCACATTAATTTTTGCAAATGCCCAGAATAAAAGATCTGAATTTTTGGAGACAGGCCCGCAGTCTGACAGAATAAATTTGGGGAATAAAACTAAACTGAACGTTATTTGGAGGAAAAAGGGGGAAGCTTGGAACCCAAAGAACACCATCCAACTGTGAAACACGGGGATGGCAGCATCGGGTTGTGGGGTTGTTTTGCTCAGGGGGGGATGGTGCATTAAAAAATAATTCTCATGATTATGTGGCAAAAAAAAAAACCCCCAAGAAAATGGCCCCGGGAAGTTAAAGCTTGGGGGGAAAATCATGGTCTTCCAAATGGAAAATGCCCAAGCATACTGCCAAACTGGGTAAAAAGTGGTTTAAGGGTTAACCCCATGTCAATGTTTTGTATGGCATCAGAAAGCCCTGATCTAATCCTTTTGAAAATTGGGGGCCCCAAAGCTAAAAACCCAGGTTAAGCAGGGCGCCCTACAAACATGGCTCAGTTACCCCAGTTTGTCAGGGGGAAGGGGCCAAAATTCCTAACAACATTGTAAAGTTTGTAAAGGATAACGAAAGCCTTTTACCCAAGTCATACTGTTTAAGCAAAATGAAAGAATGAGGATTACCTGCATTGAAGGCTGCAATGTCCCCAATCGGGTTGGATCCGCTCGGTGCCGCTTTGTTTCCCTGCTTGGACCAAACCGCCGGTCCCCCGGTGAAGCAAAAGCTAGAAGAAGGTATCCGGGGGACGTGTGCGAAACAAACACCCCAAAAAGGTACTTCGGTCCGTGAGGAAACAGAACTTTATTCTTTTCAAAGTTAAAAAACCCCTGTAACGCCGGGGAAATAGCAAAATGACCCTAGGTTTATGACAACAGAGCGTTCAAGTCTACTGACTTTGCCACTTTTGGTCTGAATGGGGGTTTTGGCTTATAAAAAACCCCAAATTTAAAAAATCACTAAAGGGAGGGAAAATGTGATGTTGGTGGATAAAAAAGGGGGGACCTGGAGAAAGGCAAAATATTCTAGTCTTCATCCACCAAAGGGCCAACAAATACAAATGTGGCAAAATTTTTACAATTTTTCTAATATAAATACAGTTTGTAGATGGTCCTATATAACAAATTAGATCCTAAATTTTTAAAACATCATGTCCCGGTAATTTTAAAAAAGTCGGGTCTCCGGGGGCCCAATTTAAAGATCCCCCGTGCCCCCCCTTTGCCCTTTGCATCTTGTCCAGTTTTTCCCCCCTGTAGGGGTATGGTACCTTGTCTATTTTTAAGAATTGGAACCCAAAAAAATTGCTTGGTGGGATTCAAAAAAATTTCTTAGCTCCCCGACATTTGAGATTTTTGATTTTTTTGTGTTAAGTGTTCCTTATTCGTGTTTTTTTGGTTTCCTAATTTTTGCTACCCACTAGTCTTATGCATGGGTGCTTTTTAATGTATATGCAGTGGTGGGCTGTCAAATTCCCAAAAAAAAAATTTTGTAAATTGTTGTTTGGCAATATCGTGAATTCGTTTTCTTTTTTGCCATCCCGCCACATTGCATTGGATCCTCCACATTAAAAAAACC